>PVJA010052479.1:0-12380 GCA_004027025.1 Myocastor coypus
TGAATTTGAAATTGTAGTGTTAGGTAGACAGGAATGATTTCTAAATATGCTGGATGTTGAGGATGCCAATGTCAGTAATAAATGCCAGATTCTTATCTGAGAAGGTAGCTTGAATTCTGGCAGGGAATGCAGAGATATAAACCTGCACTCAATAAACACTGAGTGTCTACTCGGTGTCAGGATCTATGATATCTGTTAGGTATAGAGAGGCATGATAAATCAGATGTGGTTGATGCCCTGCAGAGAACTGTTTTCTGGGTAAAATATGTCTTGGTAAAAAAGCAAAAAAAATGTGGAAATGTTTGTGTAAGTTGTTATGACAAAGAAACACGTGTGAATATGAGCTAGTGAGAGTTTAACTTGATTTTAATGGTGAAAAATAGCTCCTATGTGTAGATGAGGAATGGGGAATTGACACTCAGTTGGTTTCAGTATCATTCACATTGACCCTGTCTTAAGTGACAGATCTTTGATTATACACTCAAGGAATTTCAGTATGATAGGAAACCATAGAATGAGGCAGAATATAGTAAGAAATGGAGATCCAACATAGGATGTCAGATTATGTAGGGTCTTACAAGCCATGTCAATCTTTATCCTAAGAATGTCAAACTTGAATATTTACAGCATGTGTATGAATAAAAAAATAAGTGAATTTACTGACTATATTGTGGAGCAGGGCTGGGAAGATAGTAAGAATAAATGCAAATAAATCTGTTAAAAGTCTATTACAGGGGTCTGAGGAGATAGTTCAGTAGAATAAGCACTTGCCTGGCAAGTGCAGGGTCCTGAGTTCAATCCCTGGTACTGCAAAAAAAGTCTATTACAATGATTACAGAAATGATAATAGTTAGAATCAATGAATGGATTAAAATACTTCTGGGGTAAAACTGATAAGACAATGATATGAAAGAAAAGAGGATATTTTTTGCTTTGCACACCTACCAAGTTGACCATGCCATTATCTAACAAAATACTGACAGGAGACCATGTTTTGATATAAAGAAAAAGAACTTTACTTTTGACATTTCTGTTTCACATTAAAATACATAGGACATGAAAATATATCCAAAGTATATAATATGGCAATTGTTAAAACAATTGAATTTAGAATTATCACGTTTTGCTATACTTTCACTTCTTGAAATGTATTCCAAAGACTTAAAAAACAACACTTAAACAGACATTTGTACACCATTGTTCAAAGAACATTATTCACAATACCTAAAAAAGGGAAAGAGGCATTTTCAACAAGTCAAATGAACAAACTGCATTATATGCACTCATCCTTTGATGTCCATAAGGATTTTGTTCCAGGCCACCCTTGGAGATTCCAAAATTTGAGACATTATAGTCCTACATAGGAACTGGTATAAAATTGGTATTTTCTCATAAATTGAGTTTTCCAAACTGTTTATAATGCCCTTGACAACTTATAGTATAATGCATTAATATCGTATATTCCAGATACAATTTTGTGTATATTTTTATCTGTATTTGGTTGGCTTTGAAGATACACAATCAACATATGTGGAGAATGGACTCTCTCTCTGTATGTATATATATATATATATATATATATATATATATATATATATATATACCATGAAGTAGTATTCAGCATTACACAGGGATAAAATTCCTGTACTTGATATAAACTAAGAATCTTGAAAACATTTTGGTAAATGAAATAAGCCAGATACAAAGTCCAAGTATTATTATGTGTGTTTTGCCACACAAAACATATGTGGATCTGTAGCTCATATCACTATGCTAGAGATATAAATGAAGATGTCATTGCTGTGTCTGCAGCAAATGAATCCATGTAAAATGATGCAGTTTGATAACTAATGGGAGAGAGAATACAAAAACTAAGCTTGATTAGTTCATGTATTAAAGGAGGCTGGGTTCAAAGGGGGCAGGTAAGAGATGCAACAGGAATGTGAGACATTAATATGAAAACAATGCCAGAGGATTTAATAGGAGAAAATATTTGTAGAAGCCAGAGAACTATAGTGCTTCATTGCTGCTTGAAACCCTATTGGGCCAGCCAAACAGCTTAGTGAATTAAAGTGCCTGCAAGCAGGCGCAGGGGCTGGGGGTTCAATCCCCCAGCCTGGCATACTGGCCCAGGCGCCAGGGCATGCTGAGAAAGCAATTGAGACTGGGCGTGGTAGTGCGCACTTGCAATCCCAGCTCTTGGGAGGCTGTAAACAAGCAGATCATTACGAGTCCAATCTAGTAGTGAGACCCTGAACATCCTGTAGACCCTTCCCTAAAATACAAAAAAGAAAGAAAGAAACAAAAAGAAAAGAAAGAAACCCTATAGGTGGAAGGATTTCATTTCTCTTAAAGCATCCTCTTGGTGCTATAAATGTAGTAGTTCATTTTTTTCTGTAAGGGAAATCTCTCTATAATTCCAACTTCAGCTTTTCTTTTTTAAAAAATTTAATTTGTCATAGGAAATTCCCTATCAGGACACAGATGCAGTTTGAAGAAGGGTAAGCAGTTTGGCAGCAGTAAGGCCCTTTGGAGGCATGAGTTATAGGCTGATGTAAATTATGCAGGATTTTAGGACCTGCTCCAAGTTCAATGCTGTACATTTCTCTTTTTACTATTTCAGAGTTTCTGAATATAGAAGACTTTATAGCCAGCTGTAGCAAAATGTACCTGGTTCATGATGAGGACCTGGCCTCAAGTAGTCCTAGAGTTCACTTGACCATCAGGTGCATTTTTGTAGAATAATTAGAACTTCTCCTGAAGAAGAACATGATATTGATAAGGCAGGTATCAAAATGATTTCTTCATGGCTTACAATAGGCAGGATAGCACATTCCTACCTGTGTCTGACCCTCAGAGTACCACATCAGTACTATTTTATAAGAGCTGACAAACTCACTGTACTTTGGACTAACCGAAGAGGCTTTTTGGTTTTACACCCTACCAAAGCAAATGGGCTGTTGCTTTACCCAGTAAACACATCTAGCTTGAACGACACGATGTGGTGTATTTATTAAATATCTCAAGAGGTCTTTCAATTATGTTTAATCGTAAGGAAATCAAGAGTCAAAACACATGGCTGTGAATATAGCTCAGCAGCACGGTGCCTGCCTGGGAAGCCCAAGGCTGTGAGTTCAATTCCTCATACAAAAAAAAAAAAAATCCAAACCAAACTATAAAAAACAAACAAAAAGAGTAAAAACATCTTTTATCTTGTACCAGATAAATAAAAATCTAGAAAAAATTTCCAAAGTAGTAAAAGTTCTGTCCAGTCTCTAGTACCACACTTAGACAGTTAGGCTGTTTGTTTCTCCACTCAGACCCCACTGCACAACGTCATTGCTGCAGGCATTCATTACAATAACTTAGAAGAAGATGAGTTAGCCGGAGTCTCTGTGCATTAAACAGTGTCATGGATTCCAAGAACTGACATATATATATATATATATGGCAGGGTTGTGAAAGCCTGCTCCTGCCCTGCAAGTCTCCGGATAATAAAACCATTCTGCAATATAGTGCAGCCAGGAAAAATAAACTTCATAAAACATGTCAACCACTGTCGGCAGTCATGCAAGATCTTAATAGCAGTGTTAAAGTAAGCATGAGTATGAATGTGTATGAGACCAAAATCAATAAAAACACTGTAAATCATTTCGCTCTTTTTGCACAAAGTTGGAGGTAAACAATAATAAGAAAAACTCATCTTGTAATGCTGGAAATTCTATTCATTGGAGGCAGGCCTTCTCTTTCAACATTTTTTCCTACACTATACAGAATATTGCCTTCTATATTTTTCTGTCTTTCCAATCTGCACTATCCAATTCCTCTCAGAAAGAAATATGAAAGCTCAAGCATTTAAAGTAGACAGACAAGTGCCTAATTGATTTCCATGCATCATCATCTTCCTTATTCAATAATTGGCATTTTATTGCTTTACATTTTTAGGTGAAAATCTCTGTCCTACCACAAAAGAATTTCAGGCATTGCCAAACCAGTGAATATATATTTTGATATGTTAATATATTTCAACGTTCTTGCTATAAAAATTGATTTAATTTTAAGTAACTGAATAGCAGACATCAGGTTAAATCTGCATCATTTTTATATAGAAACACAACCTGGGGAGATGAGGGCATTGCAAGAATTGCTTTCCTGAAGAATGTACACAAAATAACATTAAAAAAAAGTGCTTCATCAGATTACTGAACAAAAAGAAGGTTCTGTTTTTGGAGATATATACAGTTTGGTCAGTGCTCTTCAAGTAAGCTAACAGAGGAGCACTTTCAATCAGCACTGAATAAAGGAAATTATCAAATTCTCTATAGAAGAAAGTTTAAAAGTGACATTATCAGCTTATCAAAAGAACAGCAATCTCTCTATCTCTTACACACACACACACACACACACACACACACACACACACTTCAATAATGTCAAGGTGTCAGTATAGGTTAGGTCCTGCAATAAAGTAAGAGTAGAACGAAGTCGATAGAGTAAGGAGGAAAACAAGCATACGAAGTAGTAGACGCAAGGAGTAGTCCTGTCATAATATTCCTTTTCATTTTTTTTTCAGACAGCGTCTCACTTGGTAGCTCAGGCTGGCCTTGGATTCACTTTGGAGCTCATGCTAACCTTAAGCTTGCAGTGATCCTCTTGCCTAAGCCTCTCCAATGCTGTGATTACAGGTATATGCCGCTATGTTGGTATCTCACCACAACAGTCTAACCCTAAATGGTGAAACACTAGGTCACTGCAAAGGAATGAGAGTAAAGCCATACCATCCTGAATATCACTCATGTTCTTTGAGAAATTCACTGTAAAATGAAATACTGTTATATAAACAAACCAAGGCAAAAAAAAAAACCCAGTTTATTCACAACAATAATTTTTACCCGTTTCATTGTGTAAAATTATCTCAGTCAGTAATGATGTATTTTATTTTATTTTATTTTTTAAAATAATTTTTTATTTTATTTATTATTTTTTTCTTGTTTCAGAATCTTTGTTTGTTTATTCACTCATTTTTTATGGCCGGCTCAGCCCGCCCCGAGGGCAGGGCTGGCGCAGCATGTGGTGCCGGGGATTGAACTGCAGTCCCTGCAGCCTCCCAAGCTTCCCCAAGCAGGCACTTTAGACCACTGAGCCATCCCGCTGGGCCCTGTATTTTATTTTAAAAACCTATATTTATCTTGTGGAATTGAATTATAATTATATAGTCACATCTGAAATGGTATACAAATTTCAAACATTTCTACTCAATGTCAACCAGAATTAGTCTTTAGTTTTCTTCTTCACTTTTTGTTTTCTGGAATTGTTTGTGGTACCAGGGATTGAACTCACGACCTTACATTTGGCAAGCAGACGCTTTTGTCAGTGAGCTATTTCCCAGCCCTCTTAGCTTTCTTTTTATAAATGCTTTTTACTATGTGACTGACTGATAAGATACTACGTTCTGAAAATTTAAAATTTCAGGATGAGGATGGTGGAGATAGTGCAGTAGAATAAGCAATTTACTGGGGAAGCACAGGACCTGAGCTGAATCCCTAGTTCTGCCAAATAAATAAATAAATAAATAAATAAATAAATAAATTTATTTATTTATTTCCAGGATGTATTCTTATGCTACAAATTTTATTTTTATGTAATTAATATATGACATAAATTCCTGAAATGCACTCTAGTCAGAGAATACCACAATCAATACATATTTTAGGGAGTTTTAATTTTAAAACAAGACTTGTGACATATTTAAAACTACCCTTAAAATAAAACTGATGGTATATTTGGTAAATGGATTATAAGAATGGCTGTTGAATATAGGAATTATGAAATTGAGGAAGAAAAAAAAATATTGAAACAAATATTTGAGAAAGCAAAACGCACAATTTGTTTTAAGCTAGCCAATGAAGAAGTATCGCAAAATAGTCAATAAAATTGTTTTATAATGGAATTATTTGTCTTTGTAGATAACAAAGTACAACTTTCATATTATGAAAGCTTACAGAAAAAAGCCTGTGGCTTTCTGGGATTCAGGTTAATGCAACATCATTATGCTGGCAAAATTGAGTGTTTTTATATGCTGCTATGACTTCCAAAGAGCCTTCTCCAAGTCCTTTATTTAAAGGAAAAAGACCATATTTCTCAAGAAAAACTCCTGTAAAGTTTTATGTGCTTTATACTGACTTTTTATTTTTCTGACATATTTAATAGTTACTGTTAGAGCCACAAGGAACTGAATTGGGAGGTTCTGAATCATGTCACTGTTCCATTTCAATAAACCTTTAAAATTTTCATCTTCAAGAACTACAAAGAATTGGCAACTGCTATAATGAGACCCTCAGCCATATCTCACATGTACCATAGTATAGTTTGTCCAAAGATCATTATGGACATCTATAGAACTTTGAAATGAAAGCCTATAAAAGAACGCATTTATAGTTTGAGTACTGGATTCTTTGATATATATATGTGTGTGTGTGTGTGTGTGTGTGTGTGTGTGTGTATAAATATACATATATACATATTTTTTTCAGTACAGGGGGTCAAACTCAGGACCTTGTGCTTGCCAGACACGCACTTATGCTGCTGAGCTATCTCTCTGGCCATAGATTCTTATATGAATAAATAAGAATGTCCCCCTACTTTAAGCATTTCTAATTCAAATTTCAATTTCATACTGACAGAGCTTTCTTCTACTCAACATGTAATAAAAAGAATGATAATTGGTTTTATGTGTGCTGAGCTGTCAGTGACCATTATTGAGAACGGCAAATGACTTTCTTACTGTCCTTGTGCTTTACCACGAGCTCTTGGTTAGTCAATCAGTGGGCATGAAAAGCAGAGTGACAACTGTGGGTTTTTAGCAAAACATCATCTAGCATGATACTGGAAGTGAACAACATTTATTAGCCATCTAATAAATTTTATTAGATCTTAATTTTATTTTCACCTTCTAAATCGGTTTCTATGCATTTTGTGAAGTTTTTCTTATTGATTTATTTTGTACTTTCATTATCTTATGCAGTAGCAATAATCCCCCTCTGAATAGTCTATCTTCAGATACTCTGTGGTTGTTAATGTTCATTCCCCTACCAAGTGTTCTCTAATTCCTTTTTACATAATCTGTGTCTCTTCACCTTCCAAGCACCAGTACAAGTGCACAGTTTTTCCATCTTCAAGTTACTGATGCCACGTCTGCCTGCAAAGTACAGAGATCTGTTAATGAATGGACCAGCCTGTCCCCTCCCCAAGGCTGCCCTAGCTAGTGATTGAACAGGAAAGGGAATATAAAGGCCTTGTTACCATGTCTTGTATTAGGGATTTCCCATAAGGACCAAGATGAAGCTATGCTATGAGGAATTTTCACCCTAGATTGTACACCTCCTTGGCTTCCACTGTTTCTTACAAGATTTTCCTAGACATACTTCCTGAAATTGTTCAAACATATGTCATCACCTCAGAGTCTATGTCTAATTTAGGAAACAGCTATAGTAGAGACTTTACTGACATGCCAAGACACTGCCACATGGTGACAATATTAAAATTACTTAGGCCATTCATATATATATATATATATATATATACATATATATATATATATATATATATATATATATATATATATTTGGTATAGGGTCTTGCATTGCAGTTCAGACTCATAGGGATCCTCCTGTCTCAGCACAGCCAGTGCTGGGATTATAGGCATGTGCCATCATGCCTCATTTTGGTGTTCTGCACAGCATGCCTGGGCTTCTGGCACCAGCATAGCATATGGTACTGGGGATCCAATTTGGGTCCTTGTGCTTAACAGGCAGGCACTTAGACCACTGAGTTACCTCCCCAGCTCATTTAACCCATTCTTTGCATCCACTGTGTGATATTTTATCAAATAATTGACCTGCAGTAGGTACTAAGACAGATGCCATTATCTCTACCCTCGAGGAGCCAATGACGTCTTGAACCAAAAGAAAAAAAGTGATAACAAATGTGATTGCAATGATCTGCATATTTATGTGATTAGGAAACAAAAGGAAGCAGTAGGGAGGTCGGGTTCTCAACATCATAACCACAGGATTGTCATTCTAAGAGATACATGAGCAGTAGTTTCAATTTGAACATCTTTTCTCACTGGAAAAGCATAAAGCAGAATTTTGCATATATTGAAATTCTATAAATTGCTTCAGACTTGAATGGCTTATGCTTCATAAAAACAGATTTCAGAATGATACGAAGTGCTCACCATTTGTATACACAATAATATAAAGAAAATTCAAGACTGATTCAAGAGACTTTTTGATAGCAAATAAAATTTGCCTACTAAAGATCAAATCATAAATAAGATATCTCTTGGACATTCAGAATTTTACAGTTTAAGTAGTACCTATGTATGATTAATCATGCACAAAAGGTAAAAAATAAATTTGATAGAGTCATACTTAATATAGTGTTCTTTCTGGTAGGACATACTTGGTATGATCTAAATATATATAATTATATCAGACATCCAGTCCAAACTACCCATGTATAGAGATGTAAGGTCTCACATTTGATTCCACTGACTTGTTTTCATCATTTTAATGTTGCAAAACTCACTCACTTGTGATATTACTGAATATTTATAGGCCTGCTCAACTGAAAACATTACAACTTTCCTCCATGAATCTTACTTATAATATTAGGAAGTAAGAACTCTATTTCTGTCTACCTTTTTTTCCTCTTAGATGCCAACTCATGTTTATTTTAACAGCCTCTTTTTGATGATGAGATTCATTTGATCAATACTATCTGGAATCATTTTAACTCAGTTTTAGAATGAAATGCAGAATCAGCGAATCAGGATGGCTCAATGAGTGGAGCATTCATGGGATTTCCTCGGCAAATTAGGGAGGGCATGGTAAAGAAATTTCATGCTTTGCAGTTGATCCCACATGAATAAATTAATGTTGTCCAATTTCTTTTTCTTTTCTTTCTTTTTTTTTTTTTTTTTTGTCTTTTTGAGACAGGGTCTCGCTATGCAGTTCAGGCTGGCCTTGAGCTCACTTTTGTAGCCCAGGCTGGTCTCGAACTCGCACCGATCCTCCTGCCTCAGCCTCCCGAGTGCTGGGATTACAAGTATGCACCACCACGCCCGGCAATGTTGTCCAATTTCAAACTAGATTTTTTTTTTATGGCCAGTCCAGCCTGCCCCAGCGGTGGGGCTGGCGCAGCATATGGTGCCAGGAATGAAACTGAGGTCCCTGCCCTTGTCTAAGCTTTCTTAAGCAGGAGCTTTAGACCACTGAGCCATCCCACCAGCCTGGAACCTAGAATTTTTTTTAAAAAAGTCTTCATGAAGGGGCTGGGGAGATAGCTCCATGGCACAAATGCCTGCCTGGCAAGTGCAAGGTAGTGAGTTTGAACCCTGGTCCAACAAAAAAAAAAGTCTTCGTGAGGTAGGGACCAGGATTCTATACCTGGTGCTGTATGCTGTGCTGGTCCCGCCCCTAGGCCTGCAGAGCCCGCCACAAGTCTGGGCACTGTGACACACACCTGTAATCCCAGTACTGGGGAGTCTGAAAGCAGGAGTACCACTATGATTCCAAGCTTCCTGGTGAGACCCCGTACAAAATACATTAAAAATTTTTAAAGAAAATCTATGTGGAAATACCTGAGTGATCAAAAAAAGGAAGTTAAATATTACCTTAATTGTTCTTAAGTAAACCCATACAACTATTATGGAAATCAATTTGGAAACTTCTTCAAAAATCTAAATAGAAATTCCATCTGACTCAGTTATCCCTATTCTAGGTATCTTCCTGAAAGAGTTTAAGTCATCATATTATAGTGACACATGGATACGTATATTTACATTAGCATGGTTCATAACAGCTAAAGCTTACAAATAGCCCACACACCCGTAAATGAATAAAGAAAATATGATAGTTATACACAATAGAAAACTACTCTGTCATAAAGAAGGATAAATTTTAGGCATTCTTAGGTAAATGGATACATGTTGAGACCATAATATTAAGTGAAATAAATCAGGCAGAAAGTTCAAATAGCATATGATTTCTCTTATGTGTGAAATACGAAGTATAAAAAAGAACAAAACTGAAGACCGATAATAGGAAGTAGAAGATCTTTTTCAAATGGGAAAGAGAACAAGAGACTGAGGGAGGGAAAAGGGAAGGAGCGAGTGTATATTTGAAAAAAAAATAGAAATGAAGCCTTTGCAAATGGAAAGCAGACCAGGAACTGGAAGGAGGAGGGAGGGATGGGAGGGGTAGAGGGTAAAAAAAAGAATTTCTGTTCTCTTAGTTATTTTTTACTCACTGCTGGGACAAACACCCGACACTGAAAATGAAGGATGAAAAGGTTTATTTAGCTCACAGTTACTGGACGTTTCAGCTCATATTTGGCTGGCCCAAGGCTGAGTAGAACAGGGCAGAGGGCATCCAGTTCATGGTGGTGGAACAGCAACAAAATGGCGGCAGGGGCAACCAATCAATCAGGGCAGCAGAGAGCTGCAGCTCTAGTCTGTCTCTCTGTTTCTTGTTATATTCCTATCAGGCTCTCTGCCTTAGGATATCCACCCTAGACCACACCCATAGTCCCTGCCCTACTCAGACCAATAATTCCATCAGTACTAAAACACATAATCCCAGTGACTCATGCGTCAAGTGTCAATCTATGGAAAATTCCTGCCCAATGATTACATTAGGCTTTGGGGGGACAACTAGACATAAACCATAATGCCTGTGTGCTATGTATATGTAATACATCTCCACAAAAGTTGTCATCTTGTATATTTGCAAACATGAACTAATGAAAAAAGAAAAAACCCAGAGCACTAGGGGCAGTCTCATAAAAACTATCCTTTGGGGCTTTGACTACAATTTTAGGTGAAATAAGTGAAGCACAGAAAGATAAATGCCACACTATCTAACTCATTTGTGTAGCATTGTGTAACAAAATAGCTGATTTCATAGACACAGAGTGTAGAACGGTAGCTTGCAGAGGGAGGAGGGACTAATGAGGAAAGAATAGAGAAATGTTGGTCAGCTGGGTATTAAACTGCAGTTACATGGGAACATCAGCTTCTGGTGAGCTACTGCATGGCAGGTTCACTACAGAGAACAACAATGTACTGGTCATTCGAAACAGCCAGGAGATGATTTTTAAAGTATTCATCATAAAGAAATGATAAATATTTGAGAAGATAGCTATGATTAACATATATATGTATATAAAACATCATTTTTCTCATTGACATATACAATTTTAATAATGTGTGTTTCAGTTAAAAACATTTAACTTTAAGTAGAAAAAAGCACTTTCTTTTAGAAATATAATCTAGCAATATCAACTAAATTTCAAAGTACATGCCATTTCATTTAGTAAGTTTTAAGAATTTGTCAAATTGATATATTAAAAATATATATGTATATATAAATGTACTCACACAAATGCACAAACATATAGTATAAAGATATAATGAAATGTAATCAGACTTCATAACAAGCAACTGAAAGATGTTTAGATAAATTGAAGTTATTTGTATAGTGGAAAGATGTGCAGCCATTTGGAAGCATGAGATACAAACTGACTTGAGAAAATACAAATAAATAATTCCTCCACATATTCAGAAAATATTTGACTTCAGATAAAATCTGAAAATTAATGGTGCAACATTGAAGAAGACAGTGTCCCTTCCTTTATGGATTTTATTGGGGAAGTATATACTAAGGTGAACACCAAATATATATGTCATAAATGAAATGCAGTGACAAGTTCCATAAACACAAATAAAACAAAGACTGGTGAGATAGCTCAGTGGACTAAGTGCCTGATTAAGTAAACACAGGGACCCAAGTTCGATCTCAGGTACTGCATGCAGTGCTATTTGGAAGCATGGGATACATACTTGATAATAGGAACACTTTTTCAGACAAACAAATTCTAAAGTAAAGAAAGAGAAACAATCTATTCTTCATCTTCATCTTCCTAAGGTTGTCAGCAATTCTTTTAGCACCCAGGGACACTAGGGCCCATTCACAAGATCCTTGTAAGATGATCCTGCTTGCACAAGAATTGTTCACGTGTTCACTGCTAAAAGTAAAGTACCCTAACCAGAGCGTTTAATAATAAAGACAAGAAAGCATCAGACTGCTACAATGGCTTTCGCATTCTGTATTATTTCACTGTGCCCGTCTCTCTTTTTTCATTGTTTCTTTTCTATTCTTCATTACCTAATGCACACCACACTGTATTTTGTTCTAATGTGCTCTTGATCTATGCATTTAGGAACCCTACAACATCTACTTAAAAGTCAGTTGAACTGATATGAAAAGTCATTCTACTTAACAACTGATATTCTTTTTTTTTTTTTTTTTTTTTTT
>PVJA010052480.1:0-12380 GCA_004027025.1 Myocastor coypus
TAGCCCAGGCTGGTCTCGAACTCGCACCAATCCTCCTGCCTCGGCCTCCCGAGTGCTGGGATTACAGGCGTGAGCCACCACGCCCGGCCTAAAAGACAGTTCTTAAATGTTGCGTTTGATGTCATTTTGGAGAGCTTAGTATAAAAACTATGCTAACCAACAATAACTGAGACTTTAGTTTCATAGTAATTGTAGTCTTGTGGGGTTAACTCTTGATTTATTAGCTACATGAACTATAAGGCTATATAATCATCTTAGCCAGAGACAGAAGTAAGCCTTTGTTCCTCTAACCTACATAGTGGCAAACATGGTATGATTCCTGCACATGGATGTGTACACGTTAACCTTGTGTGTGTAGCAGGCATGCACATGTATTCCTTTGCTTTTGGAGTATGGCCAGTAGAGGAATGGAAGGAGAAAATACCATAAGACCAGAAAATATCTGGAGGCTCTCATCCAGGGGCATCTCCTAGAAACAAGAAAACAGTAAGTCTGGTGAGCTTCCAGAAGTGTGCTTTATGGATGGCACCCTATCTTGGAGTGGTGCTCTCCACATTACCACATAATTCAGAGAGAAGTTTCAATTTCATTCTACCAAAAAAACTCTTGGTTTGACCTGGACTGTACTGGTACTAGATCTAGGTTAGTGTTAGTTGGTCCTCAGATATTTGAGTAGCGGTCTGTGACTGTGAGGTTTCAAGTGGTGATAATGTCACCATTCAGTAACTTCCTATGAGACAGGGACATACCTGAATTAAATTTTCATAGATACTGTCAGGCTGCCTGCCAAAAGGCCATACCAGCAGATGTGCCCTCCAGTGGTACAGTGGAGTAGACAGGGCTTTGTGTACTTCTTCTCACTTAGTTTTCAAGTAATAAGTTAGTAGGGGCTGTCTGGTATGGAGTGAAATGGGAATGGCGACTCCTTTGTTTGGGCAGTTGCCACACTGTGACTCGAGGTCCCTATTTTACTGAAAGACACATTGAAACAGCTAAAAGTCGCACAGCTTATGGGTGTCAGGGCCAACACTCCATCTTGGACTATCTGACTCAAGATCCAAGGGCCATTGGAACTATAGCTGTCTAGAATGCCTTAAAGCCACCGTGGCCTCCTTAGGAGAGAGAACAGGGGCATGTGGGTGCACTCAGAGCAGTGGCATCTTGTCTATTTCTGAGTCTAAGCAGAAGCCCTGGAGCTTCTGGACTGTTCAGCTGGTCACCTTTTAGGCATTTGTCGGTGCCATTCAGTGAGAAGCTGTCTCCAGAGACAGAACAAATCAGAAATTTGACTCAGAGGAATACATTGGAGATACAAATTAACTGATGCATAATGAACATAATAAGGTAGTTAGTGGGTGGAAATAATTCTCTTTTGATTATATGCATGAGCATTATGTGGAGAAAACGTGAAGTTCAGGCTGCCTTTCCTTAGCCTCTTCCCCCACTAGCCACAGACTTGTAAAGACCTTGCCAAACTGTCCAGCTTGTGTGTACTCCAAGAAGGTTAATCTAACTTCTTGTTATTAGCCCAAGAGAAACAGAATTACAAAGAGACACTTCTGCCCAAAAAATCATGATAATGTCAAAAAGATGATTTTTTTTTGTTCTTACTATTTGCTTATTTGCATAGGGTTGACTTATAATTATATTGTGCAATTTGACTATACTGCCAAGGATAATAAAAGGCTTCTAACTGAAATTTCATTTATTTTCTCTGTCTCCTATCTCCCGATTTGGACAGACATGCTTTCACTAAAAGGGAAAAGACTGGATTTTTATGGAAGAGGTGACACACACGTAAGCCTGACCAACACCATTCCTGAACTCAACCGATTCACAGCATGCATTGATCTGGTATTCATGCGTGACACTTCAAGTTCTTGGATTGCCTTCTCCTATATTACTAATAACCCCTTCCTTGGCAGAGAAGACATAGACCTTGGACTAGCAGGGAACCATCAACAGCTAATAATATACAACTTGGGCAAGGCCTTTTATATCAGTCACCATCTAACACCATTTCAATGGCAGACAATATGCTTGATATGGGATGGTGTGAAAGGCAGATTAGAGGTCTTCCTGAATAAAGAAAAGATATTGGTGATAATGGATCAGCCACACAACCTGACACCGAATGGCACTGTGGTCCTAGGACACTTTCAGAAGAATGGAGCTGGCCACATTAAACCTTTGGTACCTCGCTTTACCGGCAGCTTGTACTACTTTCAACTCTGGGACCGCATCCTGGAGAATGAAGAATTCATGAAGTGTTTAGGTGGAAATGTAGTTAGTTGGGAAGCAGATGTTTGGCTTGTCAACAAGATCATCCCAACTGTTGACAGGAGATTGCGCTGTTGTGAGTAACTTATGATTTTTTTCTCCTTAGCAAGGGTAACATTGCTACGGTACCACTCAGCTTTCTACTTCAAGTAATCACTCTTAGATGAAGGCTGTCTTCCTCCAAAGTGACCAAGATTGTCACAATTTTATCATCTCCTTCTTAGTGTATAGTGCATATCATTTTCTCTTACCTTTATTTTGATCTCATTTCAAACTTGAGAAAATTTGCAAGAATAACAGAACTTAATCTTTACTGAGCTTCCCACAAAATTTATGCTTTCTCATTTACTTTATCATTCTGTCTACCTGAATTTCTCTCTTCTCTCTTCCCCTCTTCTGCCTACACACACACACACACACACACACACACACACACGCATGCATGCATGCAAAATTTTTGTTTCTGAATGGTTTGAGAGTAAGTTGCTGCGTGGCCTGGCTCTTTTTTTTAAATCATTTAATATCTCAGGTATATTCCCTGAGATCAATGAATCCTCTTACTTAACCATGATACAATGATCAAAATCAACTTAGCATCCACATAACATTAATGATTAACTCATAGCTTATATTTACATTTAACCAAATACTCTAGTAATTTCATTGAGAGTTGTTTTATTTTCACTTGATCTAGAATCTAATCTGAAACAGACTCTCCCTCAGAGTTTTCTTGTACTTTGGGACTTAGATATTTCTAGCATGCAGTCCAGTTATTTGGTACATTATTTCCTAATTTGAGTTTGTGTAATGTTTCCTCAGAGTTAGGTGAGTATATGCTATATATTTTGTCTAAGAGCATTGCAGAATGCTGCATTCTTCTTAGCTTATCTCCTTAGTAGGCATTTGGTGCCAATTTTTCCCCTATTCATGATAATAACTCTCACCTTGTGATTCTGATGTTCATCAAATTTCTTTGCTCTAAAGTTATTTTTTGTAATGTTAAATATTTTTAAAGGAGCTATTTAGAAGCTATCAAAGTATGTTTTTCTTATCAAACTTTTGCCCAATAATTTTATACTTAATGATTTTTGCCTGAGTCACTGTCATTACAGTGGCAGCAAGATAATGATTTATTAAGAAAACTTTATTGGCCAGCGTGGTGGCACATGCCTGTAATCCTAGCACTTGGGAGGCTGAGGCAGGAGGATTGATGTGAGTTTGAGACCAGCCTGGGCTACAAAAGTGAGCTCAAGGCCAGCCTGAACTGCATAGCAAGACCCTGTCTCAAAAAGACAAAAAAAAAAAAAAAAAAAAAAAAAAGAAAGAAAAGAAAACTGTATTATTTTCTACATTTATTAGTTAAGGTTCTATTGTGTTTTCATCCATTTTACTTATTAATTAATTCAGGTGTTTTTAACATAAGTAGGATATCACGTAAATATTTTATTCATTGTGTTACAGTCCATTACAATGTTTATTTTGATGCTCAAGTTGGCTCAAATTTGGCCAGTGGGAACCCTTGAATCTGGCTCTTATGCTCTTTAGATATGTTCCATCATTCCTTGATCATTTTCTTACACAACATGTTCCAGGCTTCACATATACCTTTTCTGCTCAGCCATTTTGCCAATGAGGCATGATTCCTTTGAATGGGAATAGTATTTACCAACAATTCACCTTCTTGTGAGTATCCACATGAGAATGAAGAACTGCCTATAATGAAATTCTTGCATAAAAATCCCTACCTTCTTGACTCTATGTATACGATGTCCTCTTTTCTAGTTTTTAGAATGAAATAAGGATTGTTTTTCTCTGTACGATCCCTCTGTTCCCTTATTTCCAACCTTCTCCACCATTATCATCATCAGAAATCTTGAAGCATGGGTATTCAACAATAATAATAGCATCAAGATAGCGTTTCTCTCCTTTTCTGTGTTCACTTACAGCAGTACTTTTTAATTTATGTATTTAGGACAGGATCTACAGGGTCTCACTGTGTAGATCAGACTCGTAGTTATTCTCCTGTTTTTAGCCTCCCAAGCACTGGGATTACAAGCGAGCACCACCACGCCACCTCAATCGCTATCTCAGCGTGTGCAGTGGGTGGGGCCTGCACGACACGCTGGGAATTGAAACGCGGGCCATTGTGGTCTGCCTAAGCAGGTGCTTTAGTCTGCTGAATTATCTGGCCAGTGCCAAAGAGCAGTACTATTTATTGCTGTTTTGACTTTTGTATAGGGGAGGTTAGGAACAGGATGGGGGTTACATCCAACCCTAAGAAGGCTTTCACAGACTACGGAGATATAAGTTCATTAATAATTCTGATGCTCTGCTCAGTGCAGAGACACACTGCAGATAATTTCTATTTCTTTGAGATCAGATTAAAGCAAAGGAATAGGAAAGGTATTACTTTATGCTACTACCTGAGGTTACTTGGGTTATATGTTTTGAGGGACTTGAAAATAAATGAGGTAGTCCTAGTTGATTCTAGCTAGAGATTAGCAGCTTAAGCCTTAACAGTTTACACAAAGCATTTATTTTTATTATTTTTATTTTTACTATTATTATTTCTTTTTATGGCTGGCTCAGCCTCTGCTGGAGGTGAGGTTGGTGCAGCATGTGGTGGCAGGGATCTAACATGTCCCCCAACATGAAGCATTTAAAATAATGTCATCTGTGATTTAAGGAACTGGAAGTATGACCCTTGAAAACCACATGCTTTTGGCAGTGGTCTGTAAAAATCTAATATATCCAGCTAATTACCATGGCTTTTCTATCACTTGGTTGGTAAATAGCTCAACCTAATTGATGTGTTAATTTGCTTTGCAAATTTCATTTATTTTGCTCTTTTGTACATTTTTAAAATATACAATCCATCCTCTTAGTCTGATTCAGTCCTTGTGGAGATAACACATAAATAATCCAACATAAGAAACAGAAGACAATGCTGCCTAATATAATCTAGCCCAAAGAGTAAAAGACATTCTTTTTACTACTCAAGTTTCTTTAAGTATTCTTCTTCCCACGCCTTTGAGTAGGAGTTCCTCACCTGAGGGTCAGAATGACCTTGAAAGAATTCACAAAATATTTAAAATTGTACCCAACACTAAGACTACAAGGTGGGTTTTCTCCCTGTGGACAGAGTCTATACTGGTTTTCAAAGTGTTGTAACAATAAGACGACTTTAATAAGTTCTTCTCATGTGCCAAGTTTTTAAAGATGAGGAAAGAGAAGCTCAGAGAGATTAGGCAAATTGCTTGAGATCCCCAGTCAAATAAGTAGTAAAGCTGAGATTTACACAAAGACCTGTCGTCTTGCAAAGCTCGTTTGTTCACCCTCATGCTGTGCAGGATCATCAGAAGGGAACCGGTATGCCCAAAAGGTATTGAACCATTGCTGTAGAAGCTTCCTTTGAACAGAATTTCTGGCATTGATACGCACTGTGAGGGATTATGCTATTGCCTGGACTCACTGCTGGCCTTGTCACTGAAGTATATACAACATCATAGGACTTGTACTTAAATCTTAGCCATGCGATGTCCAAACAAGGGTGGTGATAGGGGAATAAATATGGGACATATTAGGTTTTTAAAGACTACTGTAAAAATGTATTATGAAATTTATAAAGTTTTGTAGCCAGGCATGGTGGTGCACACATGTAATCTCAGCACACGGGAAGCTGAGGCAGGAGAATCTGTGCGAGTTCGAGACCAGCCTGGGCTACAAAAGTGAGCTCAAGGCCAGCCTGAAATGCGTAGTGAGACCCTATCTCAAAAAGACAAAAAAAGTTTTATAAATATAAATATGCCATGTCTAGCTTTAGGTTTTACCTAATTGGTACTTATAATCTGTAACAGGATTATGACCTTCAAAATAAATTTTAGTGAGCACGTTGCTGGGTACAAGTCTCTGCAAATCTGTTTACGATTAGGAAGGCTTTTGGGGAACATTTGCTACAAAACATAAGCCATTTCTGGGTTTACTAATTACTCATTGTAGTTGAGATGTCTCAAAAATATTTAAATAGCACAGTAATAATAGTAAAGGTGCTAGTTGCTAGGAATTGTTTTTGTGGTACTAGGGATTGAATTCAGGATTTTGTACTTGCCAGGCAAGCTCTTATTCTACTGAGCTATCTCTCCAGTCCTAGAAGTTTATTTTGAGGGTCATTTAAAATATTTTCTTTATTTAAAAAAATTACAAGCACAATACTTATGGTTGTAAATAAAATAGAGTTAAATAATGCAAACATATATGAAGTATATAGTAATCCCTCCTCCATCTTCTCCATAGAGTTGTCTGCTTTTAAAGACTTTCTTATGGGTTTATGAGTGTATTTATGCACTTTTGTGTGAGTAAATGAAAAAAAACAATACGCATATGTACATACACATACAACTTGATTTATTTTAACAATATTATTATGGACACATAAGCACATGTAAAATTATTTTTAGGGCAGTTCATATTTCATTTTATAGATGTAACCTAATTTATTTGCCTAACCTACCAGTGATGGATATTTAAGTTGCTTTACTTTTTGCAGTTATAAATAATTCTAAAATAAATTTCCTCATATATGCTTATATCTTGTCATGCATGGACATGGGTCTTCATAGGACACATTACTAAAAGTAGAATTTCTCAGCAAAAGTATTTAAGCTTTGCAATTTAATTTATCATTTTGCTAGTTATTTGGTTAATTAACTGTTCTTACAAATGAGTCCTTCAAGTATAATTAATAGATACACACAGTAAAACAATTTAAATACATGAATTCAAAATGAAAATTTTCTTTCATTTCGGTCCATTACTTCAAGTGCCTCTTGTCCAAAATATTTATTAACAATCTCTTAGGCATATTTGCAGAAAAAATGTGAATGTTGGATTTACATGTGAATGTTCTTTTTTTCAGTTGAGATCATCATATGCATAGGCTTCTGCATCTTTCTTTAAATTTAAGAATACATTGTGGAGATATTTCCATGCCAGAAAATATAGAGCTATCTGACTTTTTTGGGGGGGTAGTTTTTGAATAGAATTATAGAATAAGGGTAAGCTGTAATTTTTAATAATACACTTTATTGGCAAGATTTTAACCATTTTTCTGGTTTTAGCTGTGATAAGAGGAACAAGAAAACTTTAGTGTTTGCTGATGACAGAAATGTCTGAGAACAATTGTTAAGGAATGATCACAAATTAAAGCCCTCTTTAGGTATGGTGAACCGAATTTCCTAATGCAAAACCCAGAGACATGATCCACAAAAAGAATTTGTTCTGACTTTGAATACATGAAGATGAAAAGTTTTCCAAAGATATAAAGACTAAATTATCCTTTCTTATACACTGGAGCAATCTTTACTATTGAAAAGAATGAAATCACATGAATAGAGTTCATCCTGGGAAATCTACACTGTATTAAAACATAGCATTGCTTTATTTGTGCTGTCATTACTATGCTGAGATTTACTAATTAACACACCAGGTGCTTTGAATTATTTTCTAACTTTATTATACATAAAAATATGCAGAGATGGATTGTATAGTTTATGTTCTTTCTAAAGGTCTATTTTGTCCTATTATTAATCCATCTATCCCATTATCAACTCTCATATGAACAGTTCCGTGGAGATGGGCTCTATAGCTGAAAGGTAATTTGCCCTTGCCCGTGTGCATCAATTCTCTGCCCTACGCTCATTTTTCATCATGAAAATATAAGCATGAATTGGTTGTAGTTTGCTCAAAACTTCCTTATTTGTATTCCCCTGCACAGGGTGACATTCTCCTATAAATCCAGAGATGAAAGCTGCAGCCTGTTTCTTTCTGTTGCAGGACCCATTTTTCATGCTTTTGCTTAAAAACTCAATGCAGAAGCCAATGTTTTCCTTATCATTCAAAAGATAGTCACTGCATATTTTTGGTAGTCCACAGGCCAATCTGCTTTTGGCGATTTCTGGTCACCATTATCTTTTATACATATAATCAACACATTGAACTATATTTACAAATGTCATTATTGGAATAAAAGCTAGATGTGATAAGCAGGTTAGAACAACAGATAGAGTTAATATAATGTGGTATGATACAATACGATATGGTACAATATATGATAATCGAAGAATCACAACCAGGACATGGCACCTTAGCAATTGTTCTCCTTAATATTCTATTAGCAGGTGCATTTGCTACAAAATGCCTCATAAATATTCTGCTAACCTATATGTCACTGTTCTCCAGTTCTCAATAGTTACAAAAACATATTTTGTTTAGAGTGAAAGAGCAAGTGACAATTTAGCCACACACCCTTGTGACTTCAAATAGATTGTCCCCACTTTCATATACAGAAATGGAAACAGAGTAAGTGTGACAAACAATGGGGGCGAGACTCATAACTTCTGTGGTCCCTGAAATACAAATATACATTTGGTTATTATCACTCAACTACTTGGATCATGTCAACTTTTACATTTGCTCTGTAAATTGAATTTGTATGGAAATGATTGTAGATTCATCTGTATTTGAAGATTCCTCATACACTTCACTTAATTTCTCTTAATAGAAACATTTCCCAAAGTTACCAGAATACTGATAGTAATACAATCCAGCAATCAGCTTCAGATCTCTCTAACTTTGCTTATGCTCAATTTCTTTATGTATGTCATGTTCTTTTTAAAACTTTAAAAAAATGTTTTTGAAATTTTTTTTTTCTTGTTTCAGAACTTTTGTTTATTTATTTATTTTTATGGCCGGCTCAGCCTGCCCTGAGGGCAGGGCTGGCGCAGCATGTGGTGCCGGGGATCAAACCGTGGTCCCTACAGCTGCCTAAGCTTTCCTAAGCAGGCGCTTTAGACCACTGAGCCATACTGCTGGGCCCCCTCTTTTTAAAACTTTTAAAAAAATTATTTATTTGGTACAGGATCTCACTATGCAGTTCAGATTTGTAGTGATTCTCCTGTCTCAGCCTCCCGAGCACTGGGATTACAGACATGAGCCACCACACCCAGTTTTGGTGGCCAGCACTGCATGTGCTACTGGGGATCAAATTTGACTCCTTGTGCTTGCCAGGCAGGCACGTAGACTACTGAGCTATTTCCATGGTCCTCATTTTTTTTTTTTTGCAGTACCAGGAATTGAACTCAGGACCTTGAGCTTACCAGGCAGGTGCTTTACCTGCTGAACTATAACCCCAGCTTTTGTTAGGTTCTATACAATTTTATCACCAATATGTGTATCCACCACCAGATTCAAGGCACTTAACAGTTCTTATAGCATGTTGCCCTGTTATAACCACGTTCACCTCTTTCCCAACTTTTCCCACCCAACTTCATTCCCTGAATCTCTAATCCCTGGCAACCTCGAATCTGCTCTCTATCTCTAAAATTTTGTCATCGCAAAAATATTATGTAAATAAAATTGCAGTATGTGAGCTTTTAAAATGAACTTTCTTTAAAAAAAGCCCAGCATCATGACCTGAAGAACCATCATTCTTATGCATGTAAATATTCCATGGTATCGATAAACCACAATTATTATTTCTTTTTGCCATGCATCTGCTGAAGGGTATCTGGGCTGTGTCCCAGTTTTAGCCATTACAAAATCTCCTGTGAGTATTTGTGTACAGGTTTTCGTGTGAACAAAAGTTTTCCTTTCTCTGGGAGAAATGCTCATAGTGCAATTGCTTAGCTATCTGGTAGCCGCATACTCAGGATTTTTTTTTAAAAATAAGAAACTGCCAAATTTTTTGGGAATGTTTTTGCCACTTTACATTCTCACCAGCAATGTATAAATGCTCAAGTTTCTCTGGGTCCTTTCGAGTATTTTGTGTTATTTTTATTTCAAGCATTTTTGTACATGTGTAGTGATATTTCATTGCAGTTTTTCTTTGCGTCTTGCTGATGCCCAGTGGTGGCACACATCTTTTACCATGCTTGCTGTCCATCTGGATGTAATCCTCAGTGAAATATCTGCTGCTGCTTTTTGAGTTTTTTTTTTTTTAAAAGAAGTGAGACGCTTCACCATTGAGTTTTCAAGTCCTTCACCACCTACTTTAATCTTCTGTTGGTTATGTATTCCTCAAATAGTTTGCCCTTCCTGTTGATTATAAAACATACTTTTTATATGAATATTCACAGAATAAAAGCTTTCACTTAAAAACATCTGATTTATCAAGTTCTATCTTTATGGATCAATATGCCGGTGTCAAGTTTAAGAACTTGTCAAAATCCTTATATCCCAATTTTTTTTTCTATTTGTCTAAAAGTTTCATAGTTTTTACATTTTCCTGTCAGTCTGTGATGCATTTGGGATTAATTTTTGCATAAGATGTGAGGTTTAGTCAGAGCTCCACCATGTGTGTCTAAATGTCCAGTTTCACCAGCCATATTCACTAGCTTTCTCTTCTTTTTTATGTATTTAGTATAGGGTCTCTAGGGTCTACAAAGTGTATAAGGTCTCACTACATAGACTGGACTCATAATAATTTTCCAGTTTATAGCCTCCCAAGTGCTAGGATTACAACCACAGCATACTACATCTAGTCTCAGTGGTCATCTCAGTGCACACCAGGGCAGAAGTGCAATGCACACTGGGGATTGAACCCTGTCGCTATATCTGCCTAAGCAGGTGCTTTAATCCACTGAGCTATCTGGCCAAGCCTTTTCCTTTCTTCTATTTATTTAAATTTTTTTTGTCTTTTTTTGAGACAGGGTCTCAATGTTCAGTTCAGGCTGGCCTTGAGCTCACTTTGGTAGCCCAGGCTGGGCTCGAACTCACATCGATCCTCCTGCCTCAGCCTCCCAAGTGCTGGGATTACAGGCATGAGCCACCATGCCCGGTTTTATTTAAATTTTTTTTTGCAAGTAAAAATTGTATTTACTTAGAAGCACTCAGAATGCCAACAAAACAGTTGCAACTTTTTTTTTTGCAGTTACAGAGTGATGTTCAGTTAACAGAACAACAGTTATTTTGTATAAACTGCCTCAGAGACAATTGAAGATGAAAAACTACCATCCGCATATATAACTAATTTGTGCTGTGCACCAACAAGAACCTGCTTGAAATTTCCATGCCAATTTACAACCCACATACTGTGCCAGGCAAGGTTAGTGGCTATTGAAGATATAGCCCAGGACAGAGCTATCTAAAGGCACATTTGGTAGTGTGGTAACTGGACAAAAGAAGACACTGTACAGTTTAAGAACAAATCTTACACAGCCTTATATTTCAATTTGTTTTCTTCAAAAGAAGAGAGCTGTGTACAGGGGGGGTTAAATGCTTTATAGACAAAAAAATAATACTGCGCTAGAACCAACTTATTCATCATCATCTTCTTCTTCACCTCATCCTTTTCATCTTCCTTTTCCTCCTCTTCATCCTCATCTTCTTCCTCCTCCTTCTCCTCATCTTTTTTCCTCTTCCTTCTTTTTCTTGCTTTTTTCAGCCCTTGACAACTCCCTTTTTTGCTGCATTGGGTTTTCCTTTAGCCTGGTAGGCAGCAATATCGTTTTCATCCTTTTCCTTCAGCTTAGCAGCCTTCTTCTCATATGGCTGCTTGTTATCTGCTGCAGTATTTTTCCACATTTCTCCAAGTTTCTTCGCAACATCACCAATGGAGAGGCCAGGATGTTCTCCTTTGATTTTTGCGTGGTATTCAGAACAGAAGAAGAAGAAGGCTGAGTGAGGCCTCTTGGGCGCGTTGGGATCCTTGAACTTCTTTTTTGTTTCTCCTATAGGAAGAATATAGGTTTTCATTTTTCTTTCGTAACAAGCCTTATCCACGTTTGGCATGTCTTCAGTTTTCTTTTTCTTTCTTTTCTTTTTTTTTAAGCAGACATGGACATTGACCTTTCTGCGCACTTCTTAGAAAGCTCTGAGAAGTCAACAGAAGCATCTGAGTGCTTCTTGTCCTTTCTCAGCAGGTTTGCACAAAGAATGCGTATGACGACATCTGGCCTCTTGGCTTCTTAGGATCTGCTTTGCCCATGTTTACTTGCTTTCCTCAGCGAGGTAGAGTCGCCCAGTGCCTGTCCAGTTCTCAATTGCCTCGCTCTGTCTCTATCTGTCCTTTCTTTTGTCAAGTTTTTTTTTTTTTTGTCTTTTTG
>PVJA010052481.1:0-12362 GCA_004027025.1 Myocastor coypus
CTTGAATCAGCTTCTGAATTTTTTTTTTTTTTTTTGGTCTTTTTGAGACAGGGTCTTACTGTGCAGTTCAGGCTGGCCTTGAGCTCACTTTTGTAGCCCAGGCTGGTCTTGAACTCGCACCGATCCTCCTGCCTCAGCCTCCTGAGTGCTGGGATTACAGGCGTGAGCCACCACGCCCGGCTAAGACCCAAATTCTCCACCTAATCTGAGCCTTGTCTCACTCTAGTCCTCAAAACAAGGCTGAAAATGTCCTTTTTTTTTTTTTTAATTTTTATTTATTATTTTTTTTCTTGTTTCAGAACCTTTGTTTGTTTATTCACTCATTTTTATGGCGGGCTCAGCCCGCCCTGAGGGCAGGTCTGGCGCAGCATGTGGTGCCGGGGATCGAACCGCGGTCCCTGAAGCCAGCCGAGCTTCCCCAAGCAGGCATTCTAGACCACTGAGCCATCCCACGGGGCCCCATGAAAATGTCCTTATGAACATCCCCAGCCGTGGAACATGTCCCAAATCTCCCTCAGTGTGGAAGTCAGTTTAATTCTTGGAAGGGAAAGATTTGAAGTTTCAGGCAGCACAGCTGTGGAATATCCTTAAAAGATCATGCACTCTGGATGTTGAAGGCCTGTCCTGGTGTCAACATGGAACTGCCAAGCTGTGCAGGAGTTTGCACAGATGTGTGAAATACAATGGCCAAGAGCAAGTAATCAGGTGACCAAACAGACAATCCATGGACTTCGCCGAGACATGAAGGGAATCTGGACATGAGAGGAAGCAGGAGGGCAGAAAGTAAAAATGATTAAGATATGATATTGTTATGGTTTATGTCTAGTTGTCCTCCCAAAGCCTCATGCAATCATGGCATGGGGACTTCTAGAGTTTGAGACTTGACTCATGATCCACTGGGATTATGTATTTTAGTACTGATGGGGTTACTGGTCTGAGTAAGGCTGGGATTACGGGTGTGGCCTAAGGTGCATAGGCTGAGACAGAGAGCCTGAATGTGATATAAAGAGAGACAGAGAGATAGACTTACACTGTTGTTCTCTGCTCCCCTGGTTGTTCTGTTGCCTCTGTCAGCATATTGTTGCTGTTTTGCCACCATGAACTGCTACTCTCTGCCATGTGCCTCTCTGCCTTGGAGCCATTAACTGTGAGCAAAATAAACCTTTCCTTTCTTCATTTTGGGTGTCAGGTATTTGTTCCAGCAAGGAGAGAAGAGTAACTAAAGCAAATATCTATCTATCTATCTATCTATCTATCTATCTATCTATCTATAAATTCCTCAAGATGAATGTAACTGTTATGTATGAGAACACACTTCTTCTTTTTTTTTTTTTTTTTTTTCTTTTTGAGACAGGGTCTCACTATGCAGTTCAGGCTGGCTTTAAGCTCACTTTTGTAGCCCAGGCTGGTCTCGAACTCACATCGATCCTCCTGCCTCAGCCTCCCGAGTGCTGGGATTACAGGCGTGCGCCACCACGCCCGGCTGAGAACACACTTCTAAAAATAAATTTTAATTAATTTTTGTCTTTCTGAGACATGGTCTTGTTACACAGTTCAGGCTCGCCTTGGGCTCACATTGTAGCCTAGACTGGTCTTGAATTTACAATGATCCTCCTGCCTCAGCCTCCCAAGTGCTGTCATTACAGGCATGTGCCACCAACCAAGCCTGACTAAAAAAGAAAACTTCAAAATCCAAATAATTGCCTGAATCACTGGAGTTGTACAAGCTGTGATGTGAGGGACCAGAGTTTCCAAAGCTCCTTGTGTCCCCACACACAGCAGATCCTGACTTCCCAGAGGCTCCCATCAAGTTGGAGGCCAGTAGCTTTGAGAGCAGAGGTTGAAGTAGGACTCCTTTGTCCTCTCATTGGCTTTGGCTCACTAAATAAACTCTCTGTGGGAAAAAAAAAAAAAAATCCAAATAATATGAGGAAAGTTGAAGTCTCTTAAGCTTGGAATTTGCAAGTAAAATAATGTAGCAGTCTGAAGCCAGTGCTGCTCCTGACTGTCCCTCTCCCACTTCCACAGCCTCAGGCCTCAGAGAAAGAAGAAATAGCAGGTTCTCGCCCAATCTGGATTCTTTCTTCCTGGCCCTGGTTGGTCCCTATCTCAACTCCCAGGTTACAAATGCAGTTTCTCAAAGTGATGGATGGCTCTTACCTGTAATCCTTGCTACTCAGGAAGTTGGGTCCAGAGGATTTCAACTTTCAGGCAGGCCTGGGAAATTCTATGAGACATTGTTCCAAAATAAAGATAGCCGGGCGTGGTGGCTCATGCCTGTAATCCCAGCACTAGGGAGGCTGACCCAGGAGGATCGGTGCAAGTTCGAGACCAGCCTGGGCTACAAAAGTGAGCTCAAGGCTAGCCTGAGCTGCATAGTGAGACCCTGTCTCAAAAAGACAATAAAATAAAATAAAATAAAATAAAATAAAATAAAATAAAATAAAATAAAATAAAAAAATAAAAAATAATAAAAAAAATTTAAAAAAGTAAAAAATAAAAAGGGCAGAAACTGTAGCAGGTGGTAGAGTACATGAGACCCTGGATTCCATCCCAGCACAGGAGGGGGAGAGAGACCTAGAGAGAGAGAGAGAGAAAGAGAGAGAGAGAGAGAGAGAGAGAGAGAGAGAGAGAGAGAAGGGAAGTGAAAGAGGGAGGGAGGGAGGGTGGGAGGGAGAAAAAAAGGGAGGGAGAGAGAGGAGGGAGGGAGGGGATCTGTGCATGGTGGCATGCCTCCAATCCCAGCACTCTGGGAGGCTGAGGTAGGAGAATCACAAATTTGTGTCAAAACTGGGCAATGTAGTGACTCAGAATTATCCTATCTCAAAATAAGAAAAGGGGCAGGGATGTAGTTTAATGTGAAGGCACAGGGTTCCATTCCTACTTCCACAAAAAGAAAAAGAGATTGAGACAGGAAGATCGCTATGAGTTCAAGACCAGCCTGAGGGTTACAAAAATGAGCACAGGGCCAGCCTGAACTGCATAGTGAGACCCTGTCTCGAAAAAGAAGGAAGGAAAGAAAAAAAGAAAGTTTACTTGCATCGTCACTCTACCCTCAGTGCTGACTGTTGCTGCTTTGGTGGAACAGTAAGCAGCAGGGAAGCAGCAGATTTTGTGATCAGGTGGGACTTTCCAGATAGTGACGAGCCTCGAGGAGAAGGGGAGACTTGTGGGCAGCACACAAAAGACAGGGGACTGGGAAAAGGAGAAGGAAGAATGCGAGGGCTGAGGCTGAAGGACAGAGACCTGCCCACTACTGAACTGCAACTCAAGGCTGGCCCACATGCAAAGCTATCTCTACAACTGCTGTAAAGGCTGAGTGGATTCCTGCAACTGCAAGACTTGGGCAACAGGACTCTAGCAACCCAGCTAGAGCTGTCAGGTACAGGGTTCTCACCCCCTTTCTCTAACCATAAAGGGCTTTATACTTGTTACTGTCTAAGCTTCACCTGTGGCTTGCTAATCCAAGGCTAGACTTGGGCTAGCACAGATGACAGAGGAAGTTTTGTTCAGTTCTCTAATTCACTGAAGGGTGGGGTAGGTCTGGGTCAGTCCTGCTTCACACAAATATACATTTGGGAGGTGATTATATACTTGCTTTTTCATTTAAATTTGGCTTTCCAAAAGCATCAAGAGCTGACCCAGCAGTGAGGCCTGTGGCGTGAGTGAGACCTCCCCCAGCCTGCTAGCAACTCAGCCAACCTGGCAGCCAGGCCTGGGGTGACTTGAGTGGCCCCGACCAACTGACTGACCCATGGGCACACCCGTAGGACCTCTTGGCCTGCAGGCCCTGGCCCTGCCACCAGAACTCAGTCCTTGCCCACAGCAGCCCTGACCGACTGGTGGGTGTGGAGAACCCAGATCCAGCATCTGCTATGGAGCCCTGTAGCAAACTTCCCTGCAAGAGAGGCTGGGGGTCAGACCCTACCAGCTAACCCAGGAGCTGAACATCTTGCCAGAGGAGCACAGCAGGCTCTCATCCAAAAGCTGCACCTGAAGCAGCTGAGCACAGCAGCCAGACTGAGCGAGGCACATTTGCACAAGATCAAAGTTGGTAGATAGGGACCCAAATTTCAGTAGGCACTGACAGCATAACTTTATGAAAGTTCTGCACCAAAGGTCACTGCTATACAGAATGATACAGACAAGGAGGAAAATGCAATCTCAGGTCCCAAGCCCACCTAGAACAAATACAGGAGGCGCTACCATAGAAGAATATGGGAATCATGCAGCCAAAATCCCTGAATTAGTAGCTGAAGTAAACAAACAAATGCAAAAACGTGTAGAGGAACTAACTCAGACTGGAGATAACCTCTGAAGTAAAAAAAGAAATCTTTGAATTACTAGAGTCTGAAGTAAAAAAACAGCTGCAGAAAACTATAGAGGGAATCAGATCAGAAATAACCTCTGAAGTAAAAAAAAAAAAAGTCTCTAAATTAATAGTGTATGTAGTAAAGGAACAACTGCAGAAAGGTAGAGAGGAAATGAGGGCAGAAACAATCTCTGAAGTGAAAAAAGAAAGGATAACTGTAACAAAAGACTTAATACATGCATCCAAAGAAGACACTGATGAAAAATTAGAGGAGAATAGAAAAATGATGGAATGCTTGAATGAGCAGTATAGGAAAGAAATAGATTGCATGAAACATTTTCAAAAAGATATAAGAAAATAAAATCTCAAGGGCCGGCGGTATAGCTCAGCGGATTTAGCGCTTGCTTAGAGGAAGCGCAGGGGCCAGGGTTCGGTTCCTGGCCCCTTGTGCCACGCTGGCCCCACTCTAGAGCATGATGAGCCGGCGATACTGGGCATGGTGGTGTGCATCTGTAATCCCAGCGCTTGGGAGGTACAAATAGGAGGATCACTATGACTCAGAGTGAGACCCTAAAAAAAAAAAAGAAAAAAAGAAAAGAAAATCTCAACCATAAGCTGGTGACACTGTATGAATGAAAGTGAAGATAGAGTTTCAGATCTTGAAGACACAGTCACAGGTAGTGAAAAGGTAAGAAATGATGTCATAAAAACAACCAGGATGCAGGAAAAAATAATTCAACAACTGTAAGATGATGCAAAAATGAATAATGTGAGGTTAATAGGAATCAATGAGAAAGAAAGAGTCAATACAAATGATATAAAAATAATATGGGCATGGGGCCAGAGAGATAGCTCAGTGGTCTAAAGCACCTGCTTAAAAAAAAAAATGCATCTGCTTAGGCAAGGTTAGGCAACCTCCAGGACCTCGGTTTGATCCCCTGCACCACATGCTGCGCCAGCCCTGCCCCCAGGGCAGGCTGAGCCAGCCATAACATACATACATACATACATACATACATACATACATACATACATATATACATACATACATACATACAGAAAGAATATGGGCAGAAGTAATAACAAAAAACTTCTCAAATATGAGAAAACAATTGGACATTCAGCTAACTGAAACATACAGAACTCCAAATAATATCAACCCAACTAAAAACACACCCAGACATATAATAGTCAAGATCCCAGAAGTCCAGCAGAAGAAGAATATACTAAAAGCCACTAGAGAAAAGAAACAGATCACATTAAATGAAAACCCATCAGAATAATGGCAGATTTCTCTTCACAAACCATGAAGTCAAGAAGAGCATGGAAGCCAGGTGTGGTGGTCCACGCCTGTAATCCCAGCACTCAGAAGGCTGAGGCAGGAGGATTGGTGTGAGTTCAAGACCAGCCTGGGCTACAAAAGTGAGCTCAAGGCCAGCCTCAACTGCATAGCAAGACCTTGTCTCAAAAAGATAAAAAAAAAAAAAGAAGAGCATGGAGCAGAGAACTTCAAGTCTTCCATGAAAACAAATTCTAGCCCAGACTGCTATACTCCACAAAACTCTCTTTCAAGTATGAAGGAGAAGTGAAATACTTCCATGACAAGGAACAACTAAAGAATTTCAAAGCCAACCCTACAAAGACTACTAAAAAATATTTTAGAGGAAGACCAAAATGACCTAATCTCTACAAATGACACCAGAAAGAACACACCAAATAGGGCAACCAATTGAACAGGAGAAAAACGAATAAATGGCAGTAAGTAAAAGACATGTCAATCATAAGTCAATACATTTCAATTATAACCATCAATATAAATGGACTCAATTCTCCAATTAAAAGAAATAGACTGGCAGAGTGGATAAGGAAGCAAAATCCAACAATATGCTACAATACAAGAAACACATAGCCGGGCGTGGTGGCACACGCCTGTGGTCCCAGCACTTGGGAGGCTGAGGCAGGAGGATCAGTGTGAGTTCGAGATGAGCCTGGGCTACAAAAGTGAGTTCAAGGCCAGCCTGAACTGCACGGTGAGACCCTGTCTCAAAAAGTCAAGACAAAAAAAAAAGAAAGAAAGAAAAGAAAATAAACACATGTAACTCATAAAGAAAATCATAGGCTAAAAATTAAAGTATGGAAAACAATACCATATGCCCCAGCACCTCAAAGAAGGGGTAGCAATCATGTTTGCAGACAGTCTAAACTTCAAACCAAGACTGATCAAACAAAATAAAGAAGGCCACTACATACTGGTTAGGGAAAAAAATTCAAGATGAAGAGGTAACACTCATAAACATGTATGGACCCAACATGGGAGCACCAAGTTATATAAAACAAATCTTAATGGACAGGAAAAATCTAATATCCAGTATCACAATCTTAACAGGAGATCTTAATATCCCTTTATCCCAATAAGATAGGTCAAACAGACAAAAAATTAGCGAAGAAGTAGCAGAAATGAACTAGATCTTGGAATAATTGGGCTTAGTGGACATACACAGAGTGTTCCACTCAACCACTTCTGCCTACACATTTTTTTCAGCTGCACATGGGACATTTTCCAAAATTGACCACATACTAGTGCATAGGTCATGCTTAAGCATATACAAGAAAACATAAATTATACCATGTATATTATCTGACTACAGTGCAATGAAACTGGAAATAAATGACAAAAGAAATCACAAGAATCCCAGAAATACATGGAAATTAACACCCTTCTCAGCAACCAGTGGGTTACAGATGAAATTAAACAAGAAATTAAGCAATATTTACATTTTAGTGAAAATTCAAACACAACCTACCAGAATTTATGGGATGCAATGAAAGTAGTCCTTAGAGGGAAATTTAAAGCTCTGAACTCACAAATTAAGAAAACAGAACAGGAACAGGGGCCCGGCAGGATGGCTCAGTGGTCTAAAGCTCCTGCTTAAGAAAGCTTAGGTGGCTGCAGGGACCGCGGTTTGATCCCCGGCACCACATGCTGCACCACCCCTGCTCTCAGGGCAGGCTGAGCCGGCCATAAAAACAAACAGACAAACAAACAAAAGTTCTGAAACAAGAAAAAAAATAAAAAATAAATAAAAAGAAAAGAAAACAGAACAGGAACAAATGAATACTCTCATGCAGTACATAAACTGGCTAGAAAAGGAAGAACAAACGAAATCCAAAGTCCAAAGATAGGAGGAAATTATAAAGATTAGAGCAGAAATTAAATCAATGGAGACAAAGAAAACAATACAAAGAATTAATGAATCAAAAAGCTGGTTCTTTGAAAGAATAAATAAAATTGATAAACCCCTAGCTAACTTCATCAAAAAGAGGAAAAAGGAGCCAGGCGTGGTGGCGCATGTCTGTAATCCCAGCACTTGGGAGGCTGAGGCAGGAGGATTGATGCAAGTTCGAGGCCAGCCTGGGCTACAAAAGTGAGCTCAGCCTGAACTATAGTGAGACCCTGTCTCAAAAAGCTCCCCCCCCAAAGACTCAAATCTCAAATTCAAAGAATAAGGAATGAAAAGGGTGAAATTATTACAGACCCAGCAGAGATTCAAAGGATCATTAATAGCTACTTTGAGAATCTTTACTCTCACAGAATTGAGGACACAGATGAAATGGACAGATTCCTAGAAAGGTACAAACTACCAAAACTGAATCAAGAAGATAAAAGAACTCTCAATTACCCAATAACAGCCAATGAAATACAAAATGTAATAAAAAGCCTACCAACAAAGAAAAGTTGAGGTCTTGATCCACCACTGAATTGTACAAGAAATTTACAGAAGACATAATCTCAATACTCCTCAAACTCTTCAATCAAATTGAAAAGGAAGCAATCCTCCCAAAATCATTCCTAGAGGCAAATATTTCACTGATACCAAAACCAGAGAAAGATGCAACTAAAAAGAGAACTACAGGCCAATTTCTCTCATGAACATAGATGCAAAAATCCTCAATAAAATCCTCACCAATAGAATACAGCAAATCATCAAGAATATTATAAGGGGCTGGGGAGATAGCTCTGTGGCACAAGTGCCTGGCCTGGCAAGTGCAAGGTTGAGAGTTCAAAGCCCAGGAGGAGGAGGAGGGGGAGGAGGAAGAAGAAGGAGAAGGAGAAGGACAAGAAGGAGGAGGAGAAGGACAAGAAGGAGGAGGAAAAGAAGAAGAGGAAGAAGAAGGAGAAGAAGAAGAAGGAGGAAAAGGAGGAGAGGAAGAGGAAGAGGAAGCGGAAGCAGAAGCAGAAGAAGAAGCAGCAGCAGAAGAAGATCAATATAGTTCTGGAATCATTAGCTACAGCCATTAGATAAGAGAGAGAAAAGGAATAAGAACAGGTAAAGAAGAAGTTAAACTATCATTATTTGCAGATGACATGACAATCTACTTGGAAGACACAAAAAACTCCACCAAGAAGCTACTAGAATTAAAACGCAAATTCAGTAGCATAGCAGGGTACAAAGTCAACACACAAAAGTCAATAGAACTCCTCTACATAGATAACAAACACACTGAGAGAGAAATTAGAAAAACAATACCTTTTACAATAGTATTGAAAAAAATGAAATACCTAGGAATTAACCTAACTAAAGAAATAAAATATCTATTAAATGAAAACCATAGTACTCTGAAAAAAGAGATCCTGGAGGATTTCAGAAAATGGAAAGACATTCCCTGCTCCTAGATAGAATCAACATTGTGAAGATGGCCATACTCCTTAGATTGTTATACAGATTTAATGCAATCCTTATCAAAATACCATGAACATACCTCACAGACCCAGAGAAATCATTCTTAAAATTTATCTGGAACCAGAAAAGACCTAAAATTGCAAAGGATTGTTTCTCAATCCTGAGCAACAAAGATAAGGCAGGTGGCACTACAATTCCTGATTTAAAGTTATATTACAGAGCTACGGTGATAAAATCAGCATGGTATTGGCAAAAAAAAAAAAAAAAAAAAAAAAAAAAAAAAAAAAAAAAAAAAAAAAAAGTAGACCTGAGGATCAGTGGAGTAGATTAGAAGATGCAGAAGCAAATACAAACACATTCAGCCACCTTGTTTTTCACAAAGGGGCCAAATATGTTTACTGGAAGAAAGACAGCCTATTTAACAAATGGTGCTGGAAAAACTGGCTCTCTACATGCCAAAAACTAAAACTTGACCCAGGTCTATCACCATGCACTAAAGTCAAAATGGATTAAAGATCTAAATATTAGCCGGGTGTGGTGGCTCACGCCTGTAATCCCAGCACTCGGGAGGCTGAGGCAGGAGGATTGGTGCGAGTTGGAGACCAGCCTGGGCTACAAAAGTGAGCTCAAGGCCAGCCTCAACTGCATAGCGAGACCCTGTCTCAAAAAGACAAAAAAAAAAAAAAAAAAAAAAAAAAAAAAAAAAAAAAAAAAAAAAAAAAAAAAAAAAAAAAAAAAAAAAAAAAAAAAAAAAAAAAAAAAAAAGATCTAAATATTAAAAGAGAAACACTAAATCTCCTAGAGGAGAAAGTCAGAAGAAATCTTGAAGACATTGGGATAAGCAAAGAGTTCATGGACAAAAATAAAAATGCACGTTTAACATTTGAAAGAATCAATAACTGGGACCTCCTGTGGCTACGAAGTTTCTGCATGTAAAAAGAAATTATCAACAGAGTAAAAAAGACAAATTTTGAAAATATTTTAACTAATAAGTATTCAAAGGTCTTCTATCTAGAATTTGTAAAGAACTAAAAACCATTAGGGTCCCACAATGCAAAGAGCCAATCCAGAAATGGGCATCTGAGATGAACACACACTTCTCAGAGAAAGAAATTCAAGAAGCCTATAAATACATGAAGAAATGCTCCACATTGCTAGTCATTCATGAAATGCAAATCAGAACACTTAGATACCATCTCACCCCAGAAAGAATGGCTACCATAAAGAAATCAATCAACAACAAATGTTGGAGAGGCTGTGGAGAAAAAGGAGCCCTTCTCCACTGCTGGTGGGATTGCAGACAGGTGCAACCATTATGGAAAGCAGTGTGGAGACTTCTTAAAAAATAAGAACTGGAGGGGCTGGGGAGATAGCTCCGTGGTACAAGTGCTTGCCTGGCAAGTGTAAGGTTGTGAGCTCAAACCCTGGTCCTGCCAAAAACAAAACAAAACAAAAAACTAGAACTGGAAATCCCATTCAATCCAGCTACCCTCCTACTGGGAATTTTTCCAGAAGAACTGAAAACATCGTAACATAGTGATATCTGTGCACCTATGTTCATAGCAGCACAATTTGTGATAGGCAAATCTTGGAAACAACCAACAGGAAGAATGGTTGAAGAAGATGTAGTATTTTCAAACAATGGAATATTACTAAGCTATGAAGAATGATAAGCTAGAAGACTTCATATATAAGTGGATGTATCTTGAACATATACTCATAAGTGAAATAAACTAGACCTACATATGTAAAATATCATGTAGTCTCCCCAGTGTAAGAACTCAAGAGAAGAAATAAAAATGGAAAGACATAACACAGCTGAATGGAAACCAAAGACTTAAGAAGCATTATAGGGGCTGGGTAGATAGCTCTGGGCACAAGCACCTGCCTGGCAAGTGCAAGGTTGTGAGTTCAAACCCCGGTCCTGACCAAAAAAAAAAAAAGAAATATTATACAACAAAGTGATGGCAAACAGAAAAGCTAGGACACATGGCAGGAGCAAAATCATGCACTTATATGCACAGTATTGTGAAATTATGTGCCAGAGTCAAAAGGACCGAGAAGACTCAATGAAGGTGGCTCAGAGGATTCACTGAGATTCTGTCTCCAGAGAGTAAAGAACCTTCAAAACAAGTCAGCTTTATTCAGGATAGTCAGTGTGATCTCATGCACAATCACCTCAGCAAAGGAGAACCACGTGCTCAGGCACGAACGTGACCATGGTCTCATTAAAGTAAAGGAGGATCACATGCTTAGTCATAAACGTGACCATGATCCCCATCAACTTCCATCATTCTCCCATCTTAGGGTTCATTCAGGGTTCAATCAATAGCATTCCAATAAAGGGAGAAAGCAACAAATAGAGAACCCACAGGTGAAGCTGCCCTACCGCAGCTGCCTCTGGGTCCTGTCCATCACACTCTGCTTTTTGAAATGCCCATCAGGCTACACACAGGATGTCTAAGAACAACCAAAATACTTTTCACAATGAGGATAGCAATGGGTAACACTAAAATTATACTTGGGATACCTATCATTCTTGTCTTTTAGATTTGTGTTCCTTCTTTTCTTTTTTTTAAGAAAATTTTTTAAAGAATTTTTTATTTTATTTATTTATTTCTTGTTTCAGAACCTTTATTTGTTTATTCACTCATTTTTATGGCTGGCTCAGCCCGCCCCGAGGGCAGGTCTGGTGCAGCATGTGGTGCCGGGGATCGAACCGAGGTCCCTGAAGCCGCCCAAGCTTTCCCAAGCAGGCGCTTTAGACCACTGAGCCATCCCGCCGGGCCCTAAGAAATTTTTAAAAATTTTATTTATTTATTTATTTTCTTGTTTCAGAACTTTTATCTGTTTGTTTATTTATTTTTATGGCTGGCTCAGCCCACCCCGAGGGCAGGGCTGGTGCAGCATGTGGTGCCAGGGATCGAACCGTGGTCCCTGAAGCTGCCCAAGCTTTCCCAAGCAGGCACTTTAGACCACTGAGCCATCCTGCCGGGCCTGTGCTCCTTTTAATGTAACTTCAGTTACAACTATACTCTCTCAAATAAATGATTGGTCTACAAGACAAAAAATGCTTTGATCATAAAAATATGTGATGCAACAACTGTTGTTAATTTGCTATTCTTATTTTGATAATATGTACCATATATATTGTTTTATATTAATGTTCCTGTCTTTGTTCTTGCTATTTATTTATTTATTTTGAAAAGGGAAAGGGGCTTTATTTTCTTGGAGGACATGGAGAGTGTCTTAATTACTTTTTACTTGTTGCTGGGACAAATACCCGACACTCAAGATGAGGGAAGAGGGGCTGGGGAGATAGCTCCAAGGCACAAGTGCCTGCTGGGCAAGTGCAAGGTCGTGAGTTT
>PVJA010052482.1:0-12375 GCA_004027025.1 Myocastor coypus
AAAAAAAAAAAAAAAAAAAAAAAAAAATGACAGAGGTAACTATGAATTTGTCACCTTTAGCCATATGAACTAGATTTGTGGCAATCAAACAAATTTAAACACACACACACACACACACAAAATGATATATAGGAAATAAGTCTTCAATAAGTCAGTTTTACCTTCAAGGGAAGAAGGTAGCTTAGGAAAAAAAAAAAAATAGTGACGTAGAAAATAGGAAGAAGCCAGACATGGTGGTGCACGCCTGTAATCCCAGCACTCAGGAGGCTGAGGCAGGAGAATCAGTGCGAGTTTGAGACTAGCCTGGACTACAAAAGTGAGCTCGGGGCCCGACGAGATGGCTCAGTGGTCTAAAGGGCCTGCTTGGGGAAGCTTGGGCAGCTTCAGGGACCACGGTTCGATCCCCGGCACCAATGGTGCGCCAGCCTGCTCTCGGGGCGGGCTGAGCCGGCCATAAAAATGAGTGAACAAACAAACAAAGGTTCTAAAACAAGAAAAAATTTTAATTAATTAATTTAAAAAAATTTTTTTAAAAAGTGAGTGAGCTCAAGGCCAGCCTGAACTGCATAGCGAGACCCTGTCTCAAAAAGACAAAAAAAAAAGGAAGAGATTAGAAGCAAGGTTGGAGGATAATGAGGAACCACACAAATTGTGGGAGACTACAGCAGAAGACAGGAGTGGGGGTGGAGGCGAGGGGAGAGATGGAAGAAATGAAAGAGAGAACAGAACAACCACAAAGAAGCTAGAAACCACATTCTCATTCATATACAAACAAGATCAAGCAATGAAGGAGAAAACAGAAACACAAAAACCAAAAAGGAGAGAAGCCCAGCTCCAGGTCTGTCTCCGCGGTCTCTAACAGACAGCATGTGGAGACAGAGCCCACATCTGTGGGGTTTTATCCCACCAAGCTAGCAGTAGCTGTGGGTTCGGGGAGTGGGTAATCTCCATGAGCCTGACCCTTACTTCCTCTGAAGTTCCAGCTGGCTTCTGGCTGGGAGGCAGAGACCAGGCCCATTTGGCCTGCATCCATCAGCATCCATTCTGCGGTCTTGAACTCAGCTAGGAGCTGCAAGATGGACCTAGAAGTGGTTCTGAGGTCTGAGCTCAGCTGGTCCCTCTCCAAGATGCCACTCGGCCGGCCAATGGCTGTCTCCCACATGACAACCAAGCCCTCAGCACTCAGGGCACCCTGCACAGTCCTTCACACCCACTGTGCCCTGGCACTGCTGCAGCACTTGGAAGATCCAGTATTGCTCTGAGGGCCAGACCCACACCTTCCACACAGCGATTCCCACCTCAGGAGAAGCCTCTGCCTGCCACCTCCTCCTTCACTGAAATTTCTCTTCGCTCTACCCGTGGGTTTCAATTCTCATTTCAGGTCATTCCTGGGTCCTGGGGACCCGCTTCCCCCTCCCGGACTTCTTCATGTTGCTGTACTCAAGAGTCTGGACAGCAGTTCTCAGAGAAGCTCTCTCTGCTCCTCTACTCCTCAATCTTCCCACAAGTTGAGTCTGGATCCTTTAAATCTGAAAACACAAAAAAATACACATATTTAACTTTGAGCTTTCTTTTTTGTTTCAGATACCTGAAAATAGAACTAGATGCTAGAACCTCTTAACAATCACTAAACATGTGACAAGCTACTTACATTTACAAAAGCAAACAAAAATGTCATGATTGGGGCCAGCGAGATGGCTCAGCAGTATAAAGAACCTGCTTAGGCAAGCTTTAAGCAACCACAGAGACCATGGCTCAATCCCTGGCACCACATGCTGTGCCAGTCTCGCCCCTAGGGCAGGCTGAGTCGGCCATGATAATAATAATAATAATAAAAAAAGTCATGATTGTCTAACAGGGAATATGAATCCCCACCTAAATTTTCTTTTCTTTTTTTTTTTTTTTTTTCTGAGACAGGGTCTCGCTATGCAGTTGAGGCTGGCCTTGAGCTCACTTTTGTAGCCCAGGCTAGTCTCGAATTCACACCAATCCTGCTGCCTCAGCCTCCCAAGTGCTGGGATTACAGGCATGTACCACCACGCCCGGCTTATTGGTACATTTTAGACATACAAATGATATAGAGAATTTGTACCTTTGCATGATAACTTAAGTCTTTTTCCTCCCATTTCCCTCCCCTTCCTTCAATCCTTCCCTTCCCTATTTATAAATGCTGTGTCGCTGTTTCCATGTTTTTGTTTTTCATTTTCTTTACTTTTCCCTCCCCCCCCTTTTGGGTGTGTGTGTGTGTGTGTGTGTGTGTGTGTGTGTGTGTGTGTGAGAAAGAGAGAGAGAGAGAGAGGGCCCCTTCTCTTCTTTGTTCCCCTCCCTATTTGGACATTTTCTTCCTATTTCACAATACCTATCACACATCTTGATTCCCATTTACACTTCTTATTTCTCACACTAGAAGAACAACATGGTATTTACTCATGTGTACTCAATTTATTTCACTTAGGATTATGGATGCAAGGTACATCCATTTACCTACAAAGAGCTCCTGCTTGCCCTTTTTTTTTTTTTTTTTTTTTTTTTTTTTTTTTTTTTTTTTTTTTTTTTTTTTTTTTTGTCTTTTTTTTTGAGACAGGGTCTTGCTGAGACTGTTGAGACTGGCCTTGAGCTCACTTTTGGAGACCAGGCTGGTCTCGAATTCACACCGATCCTCCTGCCTCAGCCTCCTGAGTGCTGGGATTATAGGCGTGTGCCACCACGCCCAGCTTTGCCCTTCTTTTTTTTTTTTTTTTTTTAGTGGGACCAGGGTTCAAACTCACAACCTTGCACTCGCCCTGCAGGCACTTGTGCCTCGGAGCTATCTCCCCAGCTCCCCTTGCCCTTCTTTATTGTATCCAAAAAAAGAAAAAAAAAAATCTTTATCCCCTCAGCAATTGGTAGATATTTGGACTGTTCCCACAATTTGGCTATTACAACTGTGTGGCTATAAACATAGGTATACACATTTGCTGTGGTTTGTTGCTTTTAATTCTTTTAGGAAGATACCCAGCAGAGGGATCACTGGGCCAAATGGAACTTCTTAGTCTCAGGTTTTGCTTTTATTTTGCTTTTGTTGAGACAAGGTCTCACTATGCAGTTCAGGCTGGCCTTGAGCTCACTTATGGCCTAGGCTGGTCTCAAACTTGCAACAATCCTGAGCCTCCTGAGTGCTGGAATTAGAATTCTGTGCTACCAGGCCCAGCAAACATTTTTGGGGGCAGTACTGGGAATCAATTCAGGAATTTGGACTTGCCGACCAGGCTTGTGTGCCACTGAGCTATATCCCTGGCTAGTCCCAGGTGTTTGAGGAATCTCCACATTGATTTCCACAGTGGCTGTCCCAACCTGCACTGTCACCAAAGGTGACAAGTGTCCCTTCCTCCCCATAGCCCTTCCTTTTCTTACTCCTTCGTTTCTTAATGACAGCCCTTCTTTCTGTGTCAAGATGAAATTTCAGTGTTTTTTAATTTGTATCTCAAGAATGACCAGTGCTGTTGAACATTTTTCATATATTTAGTTGCTGTTTATACATCTTTATCTAAGAAGTGTGTAATCATCTCAGATGACCATTTTTGGACTGGATCTTTACATTTGCAGGAGGTCAAACGTATAGCTCAGTAGCACAGTGCCTGCCTGATAGGCACTGAGTTGTGAGTTCAATACCGAGTATCAAAAAATTAAAAACATGGCCAGGCATGGTGAAGCATGCCTGTAATCCCAGCACTTGGGATGCTGGGGGACAGGAGGATAGATGTGAGTTCAAGAACAGCCTGGGCTACAGAAGTGAGCTCAAGGCCAGCCTGAACTGCATAGCAAGACCCTGTCTTAAAAAGACAAAAACAAACAAACAAATAAACAAAACAAAACAAAAATTTAAAAACACATTTAGGGGACTTAATTTTTTTGAGTTTTTTGTAGGTTCTCCATGATAAGCATTTATATGAGGAACAACTGGCAAATGTTTTTCCTCACTCTGGGGGCTGTCTTTTCACTCTGTTACTGGTTTCACTGGCTCTGCAAAGCTTTTTAATAAGACGAGATCCCAGTTGTTGATTCTGTGTGGTTGGAGTTTTGTTCGTAAACTCTTGGCCTACACCCATGTCTTCAAGACTTCTACCTAGTCTATCTTCCAGCAGATTTACCATGTATTTTAGTATTTGGATATTTAATCTATTTAGATTTTAGTTTCATGCATAGTGAAAGCTATGGGTCTAGTTTTAATCTTGATCATGTGTTGGGAAAGCCAGTTTTTCCAGCAGCATTTATTAAAGAGGTTATCTTGTTTCAGCGAATATGTTTGCCACCTTTGTCAAAGATAACATGGCTAACTAAGTAGGTCTGCAGTTGTTTGCGCATCTTCTAATCTGTTCTGTCGATCCTCAGATCTATTCTTTTTGTGAGAACCACACTTTTTATCACAGTAGCTTTGTAGTATAAGTTAGTCAGAAATTGTGATGTCCCCTGCCTTGTCTTTGTTGCTCAGAATTGCTTTTGCTCTTCTAGGTCTCTTCTGGTTCCAAATGAATTTTAGGATTGCTTTCTCTAATTCTGTGAGACATGCTGTTAGAATTTTGACTGGAATTGCATTAAATCTGTAAAACAATTTTGCAAGTGCGGTCATCAAATGAGTATTTCACACAAAAATAAGTTTTAAAAACTGGGCTGGGACTGTAAGTTCCATGGTAGAGTTCTTGCGTTGCATGCTCAAGGTCCTGGGGTTAGATCCACAGCATGGCAAAAAAAAGTAAAGTTTTACCCTATATTTCTTTGGCCCACTAAAAGGCCATTTATCAACTGACATTAAACAGGACCACTGTTCATTCCACAAATAATAGCACACAAGCCAGGTATGGTGGTGCATGCCTGTAATCTCAGCACTTGGGAGGCTGAGGCAGGAGGATCAGTGAGAGTTCGAGACCAGCCTGGGCTACAAAAGTGACCTCAAGGTCAGCCTGAACTGCACAGTGAGACACTGTCTCAAAAAAAAAAAAAAAAAAAAAAAAAAAAAAAAAAAAAAAAAAAAAAAAAAAAAAAAAAAAAAAAAAAAAAAAAAAAAAAAAAAAAAAAATAATAATAATAATAATAATAATAGCATACATACCACTGAGATCACATATGCCCATCAGCTCAGCCTTAAGAAGTCTTACCTTGGGCACCAGTAGGTTAGAGCCGTAGGCCTAACCACGCTCCTGAGTGGCTGTCAGCAAGGCTGCAGGGTGCAGGGTCCGGGCCGCCTTTATGAGCCCGCGTTCTCCCTTGGATTGGCTGAGACTTCCCACCCCCACGAGTGACCCCACCCTGGACCTTTGCTGGCTTGGGTTGACGCATGCGCTCTACACCTAATTGTGGGCCTCAGGGATGCAGTCTCCCAGCTCGAGGGCCCCAGTCTGCCCCAAACCTGAGTTTTCCTGGATGCTGCCTTTCGCCCTGTCTTGATCAAGTCCCTTGCTTGGCTGAAGGCACGTGTGAAGGCAAGTAGGGGCCGGCTTCAGCCTGTTTCTGAAGCTTCTTTTTTTTTTAGAATTTTTTTAAAATTTTATTTATTTATTTTTTTTCTTGTTTTAGAACTTTTGTTTGCTTGTTTATTTATTTTTATGGCCGGCTCAGCCTGCCCTGAGGGCAGGGCTGGCACAACATGTGGTGCCGGGGATCAAATTGTAGGGTCCCTGCAGCCGCCTGCAAGCGCTTTAGACCACTGAGCCATCCCACTGGGCCCAAAGGTTTTTGTTTTTGTTTTTTTATTTTCCAAAGGGACTTTTTTTTTTTTTTTTTTTTTTTTTTTTTTTTTTTTTTTTTTTTTTTTTTTTTTTTTTTTTTTTTTTTTTTTTTTTTTTTTTTTTTTTTTTTTTTGTCTTTTTACTATTTTGTTTTTTGGTACCGGGAATCAAACTCTGGGCCTTGCGCTTGCTAGGCAGGTGCTACGCCACTGAGCTACTTCCCCGGCCATGTTTCTGAAGCTTCTTAAAAGCCAAGAAAACCATCTCCTCCTAAGGGGCCTGGGCGAGGAGCCCTGGGTCAACTCCAATATGTGTGTAGGGGGGTCCTGGGTGGGTAACAGGCCCCCAATTGTACAGTCCACCGCCCTAGGAACTGTACCTCCTCAAATGCTAAATAAATAAAATAACTAAAGTCATGTAAAAAAAAAGGGGGTGGGGGGCGGCTAGAGAGATAGCTCCGAGGCACAAATGCCTGCCTGGCAAGTGCAAGGTTGTGCTTTAAACCCCGGTCCCGCAAAACAGTTTTACCCTGCACAAACCCTCAAGCCTATCTTGAGCAAAATGGCAAGGGAAGAGCAAAGGGAATACTTGTCTATTACAGACACTTGCTCAGGCCTTGTGAAAAAAGCCAAAACGATAAAGCTTTGCAGTCATAAAGATTACTAAACATGGGATACAAGTCAACACTGCTTCCAAATACCTGAAAGTAGAGTGCACCATCAGTGTGCTTGGGGAAGACAGGGATGTGAGCACAAGGGACAGAACTCAGGCTTCTGGGGCTGGGGAGATAGCTCCATGGCACAAGTCCCTGCCTGGCAACTGCAAAGTTGTGAGTTCGAACCCCGGTCCCACAAAAAAAAAAACAACAAAACAGGCTTCTGTCAAGTCTATTCTTGTTGCTCTATTCCAAAGTTGTATATAGACTTCAACCCTGATTGATAGCATAATGGTACATTAAGTTTCTCTATGCTAATAACCAAGTGTAAGAACTGAAATAGAAAGATGTAGACTTTTTTTTATCTTCCCGGATATTCAAAGCTAATTTGATTCTCCATGTAATGTGATATTAACCATATGCTAATAACATAATTGATAGAATTTTGGTTTTGTGTACACCACTCAGTTCTCTTATCCATAAAATACTGCATTACAAAATGAATCCAAGTATGTCAAAGGCCTGACAGGTGAATTCATCTTTTCTTTCATTGGTTACAACTACAATGGGCTGGGGCCCAGCGGGATGGCTCAGTGGTCTAAAGCCCCTGCTTGGGGAAGCTTGAGCGGCTTCAGGGACTGCGGTTAGATCCCCGGCACCACATGCTGCGCCAGCCCTGACCTTGGGGTGGGCTGAGACGGCCATAAAAATGAGTGAATAGGCAGAGGTTCTGAAACAAGAATAAAAATAATAAATTAAAAAAAAAAAATAACTACACTGGGCTGAGGAAAGTGATGGCAACCTTGCAATCTGAAGTCACCCACCCCCAACTCTAATAAAACACTAACACTTTCCATCCACGATAGAAGAACAAGCATCCAGTAAAAAAAAAAAAAAAAAAAAAAAAACCCAGACTGATCCTGTAAAACAAAAGCCACTTCTCTGTTATTTCAAGTAATTGTTACTTCTAGGGTCATTTCTGCCTGCATTTTTATTGGTAGGAGTTGCAAGAGTCACAGTTTCAATGTCAAACGCAACAGTAGGTCCAGAGGTAACCGCAGACAACTGGTTAGTCGTTTCCTTTCCATTCACAAAATCTGCACCTAAAATGTTAAACAATCATTTGCCTGTAAGCAGTAATGCTAATAAGGGAACTGAAACAGCTTCTAGATCACAGATAACAGTCAATTTCGTAAGTCAGAAAAAGAAAACATTTCTGAATGCCAGTGACATTGGTACTTAATTTATTGTTTTATCTTGCCATGTAGTTCAGGCTGGCCTTGAATTTGTAATCTTTCTGCCTCATCTTCCCAGACCACTGGAGTTATAGGCACATGCCACCACATCCGGTTTCTTGAATTTTAAAATCTGCTTTCCTCCTGGCATAGTGGTATATATCTATAGTCCAAGTGGTTAGGAAGCTGAGGCAAGAGGATTAGAAGTTCAAGGCCAGTACAGGCTACTACCCTACTAAAGCCAGCCTAGATTACACAGTGAAACCCCATCTCAGGGAAAAACAAAACAACAAAACCTACTTCTCTGTAGTTTCTAGTTCAAGTTCATTTTGTGGGTCTGTGCTTTGCTATCCATCACTTCTTTTTTTTTTCCCATCCCTTCTTAAAATAATATGAATTCAGCCGGGCGTGGTGGTGCACGCCTGTAATCCCAGCACTCGGAAGGCTGAGGCAGGAGGATTGGTGCGAGTTCGAGACCAGCCTGAGCTACAAAATTGAGCTCAAGGCCAGCCTCAACTGCATAGCGAGACCCTGTCTCAAAAAGACAAAAAAAAAAAAAAAAAAAAAAAAGAATTCTAAGGGGCATGGTTTACTATTTCTTTTTTTTTTTTTTTTTATGGTTTACTATTTCACATGGAAACACTAACAAAATAAGGAAAACACAAGTCAAAATAGTTTGAAAGTACCTTCTAACAACCACTCATTTGTGGAAGTCAGAACAGGAACTAAAGAGCCAGTAAGATAGCTCAGCGGACTAAGCGCTTGCTTAGACAAGCATAAGGGCCAAGGTTCCATCCCTGACACCATATGCCCCGCCAGCCCCACCCTCTGGGTACACTGAGATGGCAATGGAGTCCAGGCCTGGTGGCACATGCCTGTAACACCAGCGCTGGGGAGGCTGAAAACAGGAGGACAATTATACGTCTGAGCTACGTAGTGAGACCCTGCACACACACACAAAAACTGGAACTAAGAACTCTGACTCATGACCCTTTTGTTATTATTGTTGTTTTGTTCTTTGACTGTATATATAGTACTGGGAATGAACTCAGGGACTTGGCCCTAGCTATCTATATCCCTGGCCCTTACTCAATTATCAGGCTGGGCTGAAACTTACAGTACTCCAGCCTCAGCTTCCCAGAGTGCTGGGATTACAGGTGTGCACCACTGGAGCTGGCTTCAGCACTGTTACTACTCTGTCCACAAGGATTTCCTACCACCAAATGCTATGTCCAGAATTCTCCTTGAGTTGTTCCACAGGAATTACTAAATGACTCAATGAAAGCTCATCTACTGAGTATTTCCTAATGTCTGGTCCTGGTTTCCTCACTTCCCACACTACAATAAACAGCACATCTCCTTACCCCGATCACGGAAAGGGGAGCGCAAGTTACAACACAGTGTCGCTCCGTCCTGTGTTCCGCACCTTATGTCCTTCATGGAATCCAGTTAATATAATTTTATCTGATATTTCTCTCTCTTCTCCTTGGGTTTAAAAGCCCTCTTGATGACAACAGTAAGTCTCCTGCAAGCTACATTCTTCTCATTCTTGTGAAATTCAGAGGCTCTCGATGACTTCCCAACCAGAAGGGACAAGTGAAGGGGCAGTGTCAGCAGTGGGTCTGCTGAGCACACTAATGGACCAAGCCAAGGGAGCGAGCAGCGGGACAGAGCTTTGGAAAGGCAGCGTGCCACCAGCTCTAGACCTCAGACTGCTGAAAGCCCAGGCCAAGACATGTGCTTTGTTTTAGTATGAAGAGGAAGACAGAAAAAGGCACAGGAAAGGCGGTGTGCTGCCACAGGCCCTGGATGCCAGTGCGCCGGGAGGCTGAAGCAGGAGGACCATAACACTAGGCCCAGTCCTGGCAGTTCAGCAACTGAGTGAATGAATCCCTGTGTCCAAATAATAAATGCAGGGCTAGGGAGATAGCTCAGTGGTATAAGCACCTGCCTGGCAAACACAAGATCCTGAGTTCAATCCCAGGTAGTACTACTACTACTACCATGACTACTAATACTAATAATACAAATAATCAATCAATAAAGACAACAAGACTGTCTTTAGTGAGTCTAGCAGGAGAGCCCCACCTGCTGAAATAGTCAGCTAGGAGGAAAAGGAAAGAGAATTCTGAAAGCTACTAGATTGGAACAGCCTATGGGTTATGAACCAAATGGTTAATGAGGGAGTAAAAGGAATGTTGTTTCAACAGTGATCACACCAGTGTGCTTCTGGGATTCTAACCTCTAGCTACAAAGCAGAAATACACATCAGCATAGAGGACTAATCTGGTAACAGAAGACAGGAACCTCTGGGTCCTTTATTTTTTTTTAATTAATTAATTAATTAATTAATTCATTCATTCATTTATATGGCCGGCTCAGCCCTCCCCGAGGGCAGGGCTGGCACAGCATGTGGTGCCGGGGATCGAACCTCGGTCCCTGAAGCTGCCCAAGCTTTCCCAAGCAGGCGCTTTAGACCACTGAGCCATCCCGCCGGGCCCCCTCTGGGTCCTTTAATGTTCCATCTCTTGTGTCACTAGTGGTTATGAGTGAGTCTGCTCAAAACTCATGCTGGGCACACCTGTATGCGCACAAATGTAATCCTGGCACCTGGGAAGATGAAGCAGGAGGGTGTCTAGGAGCCCCAGGCCTGGCTAGATTGACTGCACAGAAATCCTGTCTGAAAAAGAAGGAAAAGAAAAAAAAAAAAAAAAAAAAAAAAAAAAAAAAAAAAAAAAAAAAAAAAAAAAAAAAAAAAAAAAAAAAAAAAGTAAGATAGATCAGAATCAAAACAGAGGGGAGCGGGCTGGGGAGATAGCTCCGAGGCACAAGTGCCTGCTGGGCAAGTGCAAGGTCGTGAGTTCGAACCCTGGTCCCACAAAAAAAAAAAAAAAACAGAGGGGAGTTAGCCACCAGGAAAAAAAAATTCCCAACCTGTCTGAGAACCAGGGATCTGATTATTTGGGCAAAGCGAAGCTGCAATCTACAAGACTCTGGCTACTTTCACAGACAGTATTTCCCCTTTATCTTTTTTTTTTAAAGAATTATTTATTTATTTATTTATTTATTCCTTATTTCAGAACCTTTGTTTATTTATTCATTCATTTTTATGGCCGGCTCAGCGCGCCCCAAGGGCAGGGCTGGTGCAGCATGTGGTGCCAGGGATCGAACTGCGGTCCCTGCAGACGCCCAATCTTTCCCAAACAGGCGCTTTAGACCACTGAGCCATCCCACCGGGCCCCTCCCCTTTATCTTCAGACCCAACACGGTCCAGCTAAACTCAGAGCAGCTCAGGGAGGATGTGAGACAGCTGTGACACTCCAGCACTGGGAGAATGAAGACCTGAGTGTGGACTGTGAGGTAAAAGAGGGAGGAGAACTGGCTGCAGTCCCAAGGCAGCCAGGAAAAGAGGGAGGCAAGAAAAGAGCAAGGAATGAGAGAAATGTCTGAAAGGATTGCTTGGGTACCTTGAAAAGTCAGAAAATGGGTTCTCTCTCTAAACTAACCTTGTCTTCCACAGATAAAGGAATTACATTGCTAAAAATAAAACTTCAGTATTGAAAACTCTCGCCATTCAAAAAGTAAAAGGTCTAAAGTGGGCACGGGGGCAAATGCCTGTCGTGCCATCATGAGACCAACCTGGGCACACAGTAGCTCAAGCCCAGCCTGAAATACACCATGGGACCTTGTCTCATAAACTTATTAAAACTTTTGGCCAGTGTGGGGGTGCACACCAGAAATCCCAGCCCTTAGAAGGCTGAGGCAGAAGTACCACTGTGAGCTCAACCTCAGGCTAAACTACATAGAGCATAGGAATTCAAGTCCAGTGTGAACTGCACAGCAAGACACTGTCTCAAAGCACAAACAAAACAATTAAAAGAGCCGGGCATGGTGGCACACACCTGTAATCCCAGCACCCAGGAGGCTGAGGCAGGAGGATCGGTGAGAGTTTGAAACCAGCCTGGGCTACAAAACTGAGCTTAAGGCCAGCCTGAACTGTACAGCAAGACCCTGTCTCAAAAAGACAAAAAAAAAAAAACTTTAGGGGCTGGGGAGATAGCTCTGTGGCACAAGTGCCTGCCTGGCAAGTGCAAGGTGGTGAATTTGAACCCCAGTCACAGGGGAAAAAAAAAAAAAATTAAAGTTTCAAAGACAGGGGCCTGGCAGGATGGCTCAGCGGTCTAAAGAGCCTGCTTAGGAAAGCTTGGGCAGCTGCAGGGACCATGGTTCGATCCCCAGCACCACCGGCTGCGCCAGCCCTGCCCTCAGGGCAGGCTGAGCCGGCCATAAAAATAAACAAACAAAAGTTCTGAAACAAGAAAAAAACAAAATAAAAATAAAATTCTTTTAAAAAAAAAAGTTTCAAAGACACATACCAAACTACACACAAAAAAATAAATAAATAAATAAATAAATAAAAGCAAAAAAATGTAAACTTTTATTTACTTATTAGAGCTGAGGACCAAACCCAAGGGCTTCCAGCTTGCAGAACAAGGGCTCTACCACTGAGCTAAATCCCCTGTCCCTGCACAACATGCTGAAGGGAACATGTATCAGTCAGGGTTTTACTAGAGGAACAGAATAGATATAATATAAGGAATGGATATTAACACCAAATATACAATCTATAAGAAATTGTAAGCCGGGCATGGTGGCGCACGCCTGTAATCCTAGCACTCGGGAGGCTGAGGCAGGAGGATTGGTGTGAGTTCGAGACCAGCCTGGGCTACAGAAGTGAGCTCAAGGCCAGCCTCAACTGCATAGCGAGACCCTGTCTCAA
>PVJA010052483.1:0-12380 GCA_004027025.1 Myocastor coypus
AGGCTATTGAATCTAAGCCTCCTAAAGCTCATCTCACCAATCTAGCTCTGCGTTTCATGCATTGTAATTAAGCATTTTTTTTTTTCTTGCTGAGTGGTTAAGGGCAAGTCACAGCAAGAGCATGTGCTGCTTTTTAAGATTATCATAAATGCCTTAGTGTGGAGAATTGTTTTAAAATCAAGTTCTAAACGGGAGAAGGTAGGTAGAGTAAATGTACAGCAAGTAGAGCTTAAGCCCTCTAGCTTTGCTCAATTAGAGGACAAAAGAAGACATTATTTTTAAATCTTCAGCCTTTGATTCCAAGCAGCACAGTGCTGCCAAGGCTAGGGGCCCAAACTGGGCTTCGGGAACCTTTTGTGCTCTGGTCTTTGGCAAACCAAGCTGGGATTCCCAAGCTGCATGCAGATCAGTTTGCCTCATCCAGGCACAGAGGTTGGTGCTTATTATCAACTACAGGCCTGTGTGCCCGGTGCTATGTAGGGAGGTCATGGGTATGGTAGCCTGTGGCCTTGGCATTGGCTATTCGCATTGCTGGCATCACACATTTTTTAGGCTCAAGATCGTGTTTGTGGTTAATATCTGGAGAAAACCGAAACACCAAATGGATTTTATGGAGCCAGAAGCTGCAATCCTGGCTGAGGCAGTTCAGGAAAATTTCACTTAGTCACAGATTAAAACTAAATTGTTGGTCTTCATAAATCCCTATCCTTTAAAACCTTAACTTAATTAACACAAGCTGTTGCTACTTATGGCCCTACTGTTCCCTTCATCTTGAGTTTAGTAGAAATGCTACAACAGACTATGGACCTAAATGAGTTTTAAAAAAAAAAGCTAAAACAGGTTTAAATCCAGGACACTATTGTAGAAAGAACATACAGATAGCAGAAAACAGGCAGGAAATATGTTTTAGAATTTAACATTAAAAAGGATTTGCTAATTGGAAAGGATATCTTTGCTAGCACAAATAATCAACTGACATTTACATTGCAAATATGTAGCAAATTAAGAGCTTTAGCGTTAGAGCCTGGAGGAAACTCCCTAACAAACCTTTCCAAGACTGTGCAGCAGGTTTGTTACAAGCTACTAAGAAGATTATCAGTGACAGGTAAGCTAGCAAAATAATAGTTCAATGCTTGGCTTTCAAAAATAAATTAAACAATGTTATTCAAGTAAGATACTACTTTAACTTCTACAAAGATGGACATTCAACAACGAAAAAGAAATTCCATAAATGGAAGTGACCCAGTCCACTGCTAACCTGAGGGAGAGGGTATGCTTGTTTTTTCTTTTTTTTTTCCAGAGAATGCCGAATGACCTATCTGAGCACAAGAAAGTTCTGTTAGGGTACACCATGATGCCAGATCTGAGGAAAAAGTTAACAAGGAGGCCAGATCCAACCTGGGGACTATCAAAGGAACTGATAAAAAATAAACATCTAAGGTCTAAATAGATGGTAAAATATATAAATATAACTAATATTGTATAAAAAATACCACATTTTTTAACCATTCTTCAAATGATGGGCATTTTGGTTGTTTCCAAGATTTGGCATAGATGTTATTTAGAGATGAGAGATTTTATTTATTCAAAAATTTTCTGATAAGAGATCTCTTTATTGATAACAAAATCTGACGAGTCTAGTTACCATTATAAAAAATTTGCAATAGGGTTTAATATAAGTTAACCTGGCCACATGTATAGTCTAGTGCACTCATAATTTTGTAAAGATGGCCACTAGTGTGTACTGTGTTGTTGTCTGTGTGTGTGCCATTCTGTGAACAGCTGTTCCCTATTTTGTTGTTGTTGTTTTTCCTTTTTTTTTTCTTTTTGGTCAGTACAGCATGGGATATACCGGGTTGAAAGCATGCTCTTTTTAAAGTTACCAGCTGGTTTAAATCATATCAAAATTGGTTTATACACAGTTTATCAAAAGGTTTAAATTAGTTCAGCTTTTACAAAAAAAGGTCTTAAAAATTACTGAGAGTCCTATTGATCAATAAGAGGTGTGGCCAAACTTTTGTTCACTAATGAGAAACTCCCAATAAGCTTCATAATCTCTTAGGAAACAAGAAATCAGTCACTAGTTTAAAAATAAAAGTCTCAAAAATATGATTAGATTTTCTCTTAAAAAATGGTTTTGGTATTCAACTAAATTAAGGAACAAAGGTTTGCACATGTGTATGGTAACTCATTGTTGTTAATCTCACAGTGTTTTAAATGTAACCATGTTTCCAAGTGTACAGGTCTTCTACAATGTTAAAGATTGCTTATTATAATAAGACTTTCAAATTCAAATTCAAAAACACAGGGGGAAAGGAAGAAAAAGCCTTGTGATATACATCTCATTTAAGGATAATTAGGTGAAAAATTCATCTGTATTAGATAAAGAAGATTGGTTCAAAGGATTATGTTATGTTAAAACAGAAATGTATGCATGTCACAAAATGTCATAAGAATGGCCTGCTATAATGTTCCTATGATTTGATTTCAAAAATTTTGTGTAAAATTGTGTAATTATTGTTTGTTAGGTGTTTAATATTCAGATAGATAATGATGTTAAGTGACTGGCTTTCTTACAGAGTAATGTCATTAAGCTTTTCTTCTGGATGCTTGACAACTAAGGTTTGCAGACTAAATATTGGAGAAATAGATGGGCTAAAAGGATAGCCAATATTTTGGGCCTCACCCCTCAAGGTCAGTAAAGAATCAGGACACAAAAGAACCTCTGCTGTGATAAGGAGATCATGAAGCCATAGAAGAAAGTGATCGACAAACATAAAATGTGCTTGAGGAGAATCACCTAGAGAGAAACCATCTCTCAGCCTCTCAGAGAGAGCAAATTGGTCAAGCAATGGCCATGACTCATCCAGATGGCTGACACTGACAGAAGAGCTACATGGTTCCAAAGATAAATCCTGGGATTGGGCTGACCTTGTCAGACAACAAAAATTATATTCGTATTTATATAAGTCTTGCTTTAAGTTTGTCTTAACCATCCAGCAAAAAAGTGTACATGAGGTATAAAAGTAATGTCATAGTAATATGCTAAGCTGTAAAAGGCTCAAGCGAACTACAATTGACAATTATCAGCTATGTTAAAAACATACTACTATTGTGGACTGTTGGACTACATAGGATTGGTTCCATTAGATTCAAGTACCTATAATCACTGGATAGACATCAAATATAAAAAGGTCCTTTAAAGACTTCTCCAAATACAGCTTCTCCAACTGCAATGAAATATCCATCTTTGACAAAACAATATAAAAAGAGGGATATGTTGGGAGCCGCAGGAAACCAAGTAATTGATCAAGTGTGTGTAGGTGGGACTGGGCCTCCCTTCCTGGAGCAGAAAGCTACCCCAGTTGTGAGAAAAACATTCTTTTGGGAAAAACATCCTATCTGGTTCAGGCCAGCTATTGGTTGCTAGATAGCCTTGTGTTATGGATTGCAAACTTTGTAGAAGTATAAATAAAGGATTGTTTCTGTGTGCATTGCGTTAGTCTTGCCAATCAGGCTGATGGATGACCACCTAGCCCAACTTTTCTTCTTGTCTATCTTTCTCATGCCTACCGCCGTGTCTACCTGGGGTTAAACTGTTCACAGTAAGATCAATGCATCCATACATTTACGGATCCCTACACTTTTCTATATCCAACATACTCTGCACTCATTAATGAGTCCTGGTAAAAACTATGTATTTTCTTGAATCTGTTTTCTTTCACATTTTGCAACTTTGGGGTTGTTTGGAAACATATTTTTCTAATACATTGTATTCCACCAGTGTTCCATGAACTTTTCGAATACTGCTTATAAAGTGTGTCTTTTACACTTTTGTTAGAACATATTAGTTATAAAATTGCTATGTTGCACTTTAGCATGTTTATATCATACATATAATGCACATGAGTCCTTTCTACTGCTCATTAGCTCCTTTGCCCTCACCTCATTTTGTTGGGTATCTTGCTTTTTGCTAAACAGAGCAAATTCTAATTTCTTATAATCTTCCTATTTCTTTAAATTGTATGCATAAAATAAAATATTTGTGTTTTCTTACTATTCCTCAGATCCATGAAGTTTTGATCATTTCTTTCTATTTATTGATTTTTGTTTATATTAGGTAAATTCTTTTGGTATGTGTTCAAGTGTATCAGTTCTGCTCTGTGTCATATTCACTCTTGTCCTAACCCAATTGTTTGAGTTTTTATGTTTTCAATTGCACACTTCACGTCAGATTATTTTATAACTTCTACTCCTTTGTTGCAATTTTTCATTTGTCAGTTGTATCAAGGAATGAAAAATTGTTTGAATTACATTTCACTACGGGGATGCTAAACAGTTCTAAGATAATTTTAACATCTGACTTTTCTTCAGATTGTAGTCATTGGGATGTAATTTCTAATTGCAATTGTGATGAGTTCAGTTCTTCATATGATGTGTGGTATTTGTTAGTATTTTGGAAAATTTTATGTATACTAGAAGGATCTGAGAACAATTTGAAGTTTTGAAATGCTTTCAATTGAAGGATATCTTTTGCCTGTGCTTCTAACAAGTCCAGTGTGTCCAAGTGGGGAAAGGCAACTTCAGGCCCTGACAAGGAAAAAAGCACTTATCAGATTTTTTTGGCCCTGGAATCATGTTTGTTAATACTGTACCCTTGACCATCAGATACACATGCGCTGAATGAGAGTGTCTCAAGTTCATTGGGAAGGAATAGTACATTTTAAACATTATGGACAGAACATTGATTGTTCCTTTTAAATCTCTACAGACTTCATTTTGTGTTTTCAATGGAATTCTCATTATATCTGGTGAAAGAGATGCCTACCTGCTTTGGATATATTTCTCTAGTTGTTTGACAACAGTTGAAACCCAGAATTAAGGAATAAAAAGTTTATTAACTCACAGTTTGTGGAGGTTACAGTCCATACTCAGCTGGCTCCAAGGTAGAGTGGCACGTGGCAGAGGGCAGCAGCTCATGGTGGCAGAAAACAGCAAGAACAAAAAGGGAGGAGCCGTAGAAGCAGCACTTATAACCATAATCCCTGTACGGGATCCTGAATTAATCACAAATTCTAGAAACTACCCCAGGGACTACAATGAGACTTTCAGGGGACAACTAGATACAATCCATAACACTTAGCAAATTTCTCTTTCAGAGTTGGGATGTGGGAATCCTAGGATGCAAGTCACCTTTGTCGTTGGGCAAGAGGGAAATGTCTTCTGTGCTGCTATCATACTATGCTGTTCAACCATTGTGAGTCCCTAATTTACCTTCTACATTTCACTTTTCTGAGGTACCCAAGTTATACTTATAAAGAACAGGAGATATATACATTTCTAGGCTGTTAATGCTTGCTGAAGCATTTCTGAGGCAAACTAGTACGAGTAGCATGGATGTTATGCGTGGGACTGGAAGAGTCCCAGAGAATGGGTAGACAAGGGAAGAAGTAAGCATGAGGAGGAGCTGGAAGCACGTGGAAGTTGGCTTTATAGCATTAGCACCATGGGGAGAGTGGTTAAAGAGAAGTGAGCTTTTGGAGGATATCTCTCCCCATGAGAGGTGTGGGGCAGGTGGGGATCACATGGAAATTATGAGTGAAGACAAGCATCTTGAGTTGGCAGATAATGGGCCCTGCATGAAGGAGCCCTGTAGCTAAGTCATCATCACCCACAGTGGAGACCATGGATCATGTGCAATGGTGCGAAAACTCCAGAAAGAACACTTTATGTGGCCCCATGTCTACAAGAACAGAGAGCATCTTACCTGAGAAATACAGTGAAACTTGGGGCACTGACCATAATTCCTCAGTCGGGGCAATGCCTTGAGCCCATCAATCCTCTTCAGAGGCAAGACTGAGCAGGTCTACTATTGATGGATCTGGTTGCAGTGAGCTTTCCTGTGAGGCTAGGGAATTGAGTGACTTATATACTTTCTGGCTGACAGGGCAGTCTCATCTCCAATGACCTTCAGGCTACAGATAGAACGAGGTCCTGGTGGTGGCAGTGGGTGGGGGCAGGCTTGTACCCAATGTCCTTCTTTGCTGCACTTGAAATATGGTCCAGGAGGTACTTGAGTGGCACCTTTCTGTTTAGGCTTAGCTTCACCTTGCCTAGGTCCTGCTTTGATATGAGTGCCCAGTGCTGCTACCAAGAGCAGGCACGTGGGTATAGTATGTTGTTGTTTGTCTTTTTTAAATAAACTTTATAAACTTTTTAAAGTATGTAATTATAAAAAGACTAGTTATAATTTTGTCTCTATTATTGAAGTCATGGAAAATCAGATTAAGTAATTTCTGATCTGTGACTTGAGGGGTGAAATCTGTCCTTTAAGCTTGACATGAATTTCAGGAGAAGATTGAGAAATGAACTGAGAGTGAACAAGTATCATGCGGTCAGATGACTGAGGATCAACATTAGTATACTTAATTAAGGCATCTGTGAGCCAAGACAGAAACTCAGTAAGGCTTTCATCAGTATGACAGTTTTGTTAGAAAATTATCATCTGACTTATGATTGCATGGTCACTTGACATGAACTTTTGATTACAAATATCTGGAGCATAAGAGGTATATGTTTAAATCTGAAAGAAAATATACCATAAGAAATCTCAGCTTTATATTGTAGAATACTATACATTTGGAAGGAATGAACATATTCAGTACACTATTATATTAGCAATAACAAATCATCTTTGTTTTTTTAATCCAGTTTTCTATCAAAAGCAGCTTTTATGAAAAAATCTTATTGTCTCATTTTTGAAAACTTAAATATTTACTTAGGGCAATATTTATTAGTGTGTCTCCCATAAGACTATGGTGACTATAGAGGCTCTTTATTAATGGATTAAAACCTAGGTCATGTCCAGGCAGCTGTATTATTATCCATCAGTTGGAGTCTGCTCCAATAGTCTTTTTTTGCCAAGGGATCTATTTACTTATCTTATAGCCTATGAAAACACAATCTGAATACTTAACACATTAGCATGAATAAGCTAGAGTCTCAAATTATACTGTGTAAACCATATATATTTATCAAATCAATTTTTATATCACTTAAACGAACTGGTAACTAGGGAGAAAGTATGCTTTTAAGTCTATGCCAAAGCTCAAATAAAAACAGAAGTGCTATTCACAGTATGTTATGTGGGTATATGAACAAATATGTAGAACACATAAACTAACGTCTTTATAAAATCAGAGTGCACTGAAATATATTTCTGGCCAAATTGTACTATACTATACTAACCTTTTTTAAGCTTGTAATTATAAAATGACTAGTTAGAACTTTTTGTATGTCAATTAGCAGCGGTCTCTTATAAGAAGAATCTGGAAAACATAAAATCCTCTTATTTATACTTACTATAATTTTTAGGTCTAATAAAGTGTAGCAAGCTTGAACAAGAGCAAGCAATCATAGCACAGTATAAGGATTAGGGACAATAGAGTGGAGAGAGCAACCACAGCACTGACAGCTCAAAAGTCACGGACAGGACAATATTTATTTGACTTGCACTTGTGGACAGGCAAAGGGCATATTTCAGAGGGATATATGCTTTCTCGGTATATCTGACTCAAGCAGTCTTTGAATGTAGAATTTAGCCCATTTTTAGTTTTTATATTCGTGGGGTACTGTGTCCAACAGACTGATTTCACACGTCCCATTAGTTCTGCCATTATTGGAGTCACATGAATTGAAAGACCTCAGGTACTGTCTTTTGCCCAAGCCTTTGGAAAGACAGCAATCTCCAGTTAGCAAATGGGTACATTGGCTGGGTAACTATTGACAAAGCTGAATTTCGATCTATCAGAATTGTTATGACTTGCTTCCAGTTGCCCCCCCCCCCAAAGCGTCATATAAGTCCTGTAGCAGCTGCAGCACAAGAAGAAACACAAGGTTTGAGGCTTGAGGGGCAGAGCCAGAGGACAAAGACAGGGCTTGCCAGACAAGATCAGAGAAGCACAAGCTTCTTGCTGGCCTGCTGTATTTATCAAGTGAAGAGCCGATTATCCTGGACAACAGAGGCACCCCAACCTGTCTTCCCGACCTTATAGCATGGATAGTGGTGTCTACAATTGAGGCTTCTTCAGGCAGAGAGATATTTTTGGGGACAGAAGCACTGACCCTCTCTCCTGAGCAAATAAGGCGCTGCGATCTTGCTACTTAATTCAGGCTGTATTAAAGGTGAAACTTCTAGTAACTGTGAACTAAATAAACTTTTCCTTCCCTTACTTTGAATATTGGGTATTTGTCTCAGTAACTAAGACAAAAGTCCTAACAGCCTTTTCTGTACGTTGGCAGTGAATGCCCTGCAGCTTAGAGAAAGAAGATCCAGGACCTCATCAACCTAAAACTTTTTTTGATCCCATCATGAATACTTTCTTCCCTTCCCTCTCTAGTAGCTTCAGGCATTTTTCCTTGAAATGTCCCTTCTTTCTGCAGTAGGCACATTAGTCTGGATTCAGGGGAGTAGTATAACCTTTTTCTGGATCCCAACTGACCTCTTTCACATAGGCTGCCACCATCATTTTCCTCTTTTCTTGTCTACTATTTTACTCTGCATCGTCTCAACTATGAAACATTTTTCTGAGCAACTTTTATCAACTGAGACAAATTTACTTCCAGTGATTCCTCTAGCTTCTTCATCTTGTGGATATCTGAGACCAATGATAGGGAATGAGACAGAATTTGGCACAGGCTAGGGGAGGGCTTGAAAGACACTGACTCAGAATTCCTTTCCTTTATTTTCACTTTTTATCATTATTTTAAAAAATTATTTGCTACAGGGTGTTTCTACACTTCTCAGACACCTAGTGATACTCCTGTCTCAGCCTCCCCAGTGCAGGGATTACAGTTGTGCACTAGTATACCTGGTTTCAGGGCATGGATCGTTACTCCAGTGCTCTCAGACCTGCAAGGCATGCAGTACTGGTGATTGAACCCAGGCCCTTGAATTTGCTACGCAAATGCTTAGAACACTGAGCTGTCTGCCCAGTCCATATCCCCTTCGTTGTGACAAAAAGAGGGTCACCTGTTGAGATGGATGAAGGGCAGGTGGGCAGCAGGATTGACAGGAAGAACAAGATAGTTAGTACTACTGCAGCCCCAGTGGTGTAGGAAGAAAAATGATCTGGGGTGGATGACTTCTATTAGGGAACCTAGAAATGATATAGTGAAAATTGATCCCCAACCTGAAAAGTACCTGGGACGAGTTTATGTTTTCTAAAACCAAAGAATTAATTTTAGGAGCAAACGGAGTTAATGAGCAGAACATATTTATTAGGGGAAAGAAAGCTCCTGTCCAAAAGAAGGACAGGAGGGGGGTCCCGAGTGGGTGTCCCGGGAAGCTGTCATTTCCAGGGGCTTTTATAGAGGAAAACCATGTGGTGAGAAGGTCTAAGGTAGTGGAGAAGATGTGGGAACTGGCTTAGGTGGGCATAAGGAGGGACAAAGCTATAGTCAACCAATGAGAATATAAGCACCATGGCTCAGGTAAAATAGATTAAATCCAGTCTCTTCTTGTTGGGGGTTGGGTTAGTGAGTCAACTGGGCTCCTTCCAGGTGAGTGATACCTACTTAGAATATTAATCCCTGATGCCCAACCTTGAGGAAGTATGTAGTTGTTTTGGTTTACTCTTGTCTTGAGATCTGGTCCACGGCAGAGGAGTTTCTGTCTCTAGTCGCAAAGTCACCTTGTCTTCCATGTCATCCTTGAGGGCCTGGCCTTGTCTGACTGCCTACAATATTTCTATCTAATTCAGCTACCTACAACCCTAGGAGTTCTCTATCTTTGGAAGAATGTGACATTAACTCTTCCTGGGTCACCTAATCTTTTTCTCAACGTGAGAAACTTAAAGGAAGAAGAGACAAAGTCAGCTTTTGGAATGACTGAGTTAATGACCTGGGTTGAGGCAAACAAAAAGGGAGGGTAACATACATATCTTTACACGGAGTGCTAGTTGGCAGGAATATGAGCAAGTCCGGTGGGGCTGGGGAAGACAGACAGGGAGGAAAGGAATGGGAAATAGAAGTCTCAGTGAAGGGTGAGAGGGAGATGTGGAAGGAGTAGAGGAGGGGGAGAAGTTGAGAATCTCAGAAGGTAAAGGCAATGCAGAAAGGAGCTAACTGATCTGATAGAGGACAGTGAAGAGCCTGGTTGGTTGTGGGTACAGGGAGGGATGAAAGCAGGAGGGTCATGAAGTGTCTCAAATAAGGCTACTGGGAGTGTGGGATGATCCAAAAGTATTTGGGCCACCACCTATGCCTGAAGGAAGGAGGGACATGTCCTAAGAACAATAAAGGCCTTTACATAAGATTTTTACTGTATTCATTTGCAATAGCAGAAGGTCTTTTTTTTTCTTGAACGATTAACTTTTGGTGACTCATGGCCGCCCTGAAGACAAGGGAGTCAGTGTGTCTTATGTGAGGGTAGGAGGGAATATTTTTCACAGTGATCAAATTTGAGGTGAGCCAAGAGCCTTATACCCTACAGAGAGATTACCATCTGCTGTAAGGACATGAATGTGAGAGAATATCAGACCAATTTTCATCAGTTATTACTATGAGAAAGGGGGCCTCAAGGATGGGATAGAGGCACTCTATTGCCTTGGAGTATGAGGGCAGTAGCCCTTCCATAGTAAGTTGAGAGGAGCGTCCCCTGTCCAAGGGATGTGCAGTGGATTTATTGGCATGGGCCCATAGTTTGAAAGCATAAAAGACTGAGAAACTGAGACAAGAAACTCAAGATAAGTGATGAATGTAAGCTAGCAACAACACATAGATAGGTCCTAAAGGAAAGAAGTTCTGAGCTGGGGTTTGACCACAAGGAATAACATACCTTGTCCATATGACTCATGACACAAAAAATGCTAGGCTTCTTTGGTACAACAGAAAGACAAAAGAAAAGAAAGGCCTTTACTGAGGAGACAGAGAGGATCACCAGAAGATGGCAGGAATCCTGTGGCCTGAGAAGAAGGAGAAGTGGGATTATACAGATTTTTGCTATTAGCAGAGTTTGAACGGCGGGCTCAGTGACATGTAAGGAGCTGACTGGAGCTTCCCTTGTGTCATGGGCAAGGTAAAAGGAAGTAGGATTTGGGGCTGGAGTGAAGGTGCAGGAAAAAGGGGCCCCTGAGAAGCTCTTTTTTTAGAGTCAGCCATGTTGAATAATTGAGCAGTTCATACTTGTACCTGAACCTATCAATTCTTAGGCTTATATCTAAGTGTCCCGAGCAGTCTAAAGTATTAAGACATGAGGCTTTGGAACAGGAATGGCTCATAGGAGAATTAGACTCATCAGTGCATGCTATGCCTGTCTACCATGTAATTTCTGACTTGCAGCCAAACAACTTGAAAAGTATGAGCCTAAAGAAACCTTCCATCCTATAATTTGCAGGTATCATTTATTCCCAGAAATGGGAATTCTTTAAATACAGCAGCGTTTTCAGCACACTAAGTAGGGCTTAAATGATAAAAATTATTATTGGAGTTAATTCTTTGAAGAAATAATAGGACTCCAGCCCCACTATCTCTCCTTTTCCACCACTATGAGGTGAGCATCTTCCTCCATTCCATGTTGCTGCCGTCCTCTATTTTCCTAAAACAACAGTAACACTAACAATACACTGAAAATGTTAACTCTTTCATAAAATTAAGAGCATTCTCACCAGTTTACCTGATGCATTTCCACTGAAATTCAGTGAGGTATTATATCCCACAATTGTTATGTAAAGTCATGTAAGACATATATTTTTTCAACTCCTTTTATTTGAAATTGTAATGGGAGTAAATGAGTTGTTCTTCAACAAATTACTTAGCTTAGGTGGTATACATGCATCACTTCAAAAGTAGACAGAAAACATGAGTATTGTTTGTCCATTACTGTAAGTTCTTATCGCTAGGATTTACTCCTGAACAATTTTCTCTGTTTCTTTCACCTGTTGATTTTGTGCATCGCATTGGGCAGGTAGAATATTTTAAGAGCCAAGAATCAATGCACTGAACATGAAATTCATGGGAACATGGCAGTATGCGGATCACACTGCCTTCTGTGTATTCTGTAAGGCAAATACTGTTTCGTGCGATCTATGTCTTTCCTATATTGCTCCGTCAGGGAGTCCATCATTTTTCTATTCTCCTCTAATTTTTTATCGATGTCTTCTTTAATAGTATTGAAGTCTGTCATTATGATTATCCTTTCTCTCTCTAATACAGAGATTATTTATGTTCTGTTCTCCTTTGTACTTTTGTGTAGTTATTCCCCTGTGGGATGCTATTGATTTAGGCATGTCTTTGTCAAGTTTAGATATTATTTCTGCTCTGATGTCCTCTATACGTTTCTCCAGCCGTTTTTCCACTTCATGTATTTCTTTTTTTACTTC
>PVJA010052484.1:0-12380 GCA_004027025.1 Myocastor coypus
CCCTGCCCAAGGCCTCTGCTCCACCTCCTGTTTCACTCCAAATCGTGACACACCTGGTCATGTGGTCACAGAGGACACTTCTACACTCCTAGCCATCGTGTCTCTCACATTGTGTCCCCTGCTATCTCTTCTGCTTGGAATCCTTCCCAAAATGGAGTGTGAAAAGCTATAAAATTCTGTGATATTTTATAGCCTCGATATAACAAAGAAGGATCGAGAGCAGAAAGACATGGCCCTAGGGTCACAGTGGCTACTTTCAATCAGAACTGAACACTGTCCTGCTTCTTATGGGCTTCTGCTTCTGGCCCCAGAAATGTCCATGAACAGCTCTAGCCGACTCCTGAGCATCTACTGGACTAAACATGTAACCTCTTCTAGCTGCCAAGATGCATGGAATTCCACTTTCCTTGTGATTCTTTATTACCGGACACATTTTGTTTCTTTTTAAGGAACAGACCACTCAGTAATTCAATCTAATTGCTCAAATATTCGCTGGCCACTTGCTTTATGTATTTACAGTGAGTACAGTAAGGAAGCCAAATGTCCCATATGATTTAGGACATGCTTCTTTCTTAAAATGAGTTTACAGGGACTGGGGGTATGGCCCAGTGCAGGAGCACACGCTTAGCAAGGCTCCGAGCTTCACGTATGGACCAAGACCAAAATGAAACAAGCAAACACAAACAGACACTGATAACCCAGTGGAAAAGAGATGGTTGTATAAAATATACCAATGCATGGTGTGATTATTAGGATGTAAGAAGCAACCGGGCTGGCCAGAGAGCTCAGCAGACTAAAGCGCCTGTTTAGGCATAGTGCAGGGGCCAGGGTTCTATCCCCTTCATGCCATGTTGGCCTTTCCCCCAGGGCACGCTGAGACAGCAACTGAGACTGGGCATGGTGGCCCATGCCTGTAATCCCAGTGCTTGGGAGGCTCAAAACAAGAGAATCACTGGGAGTCCAATCTACATAGTGAGACCCTGTAGACCCTGTACTAAATTACATTTAAAAAAAAAAAAAAAACGCAAGAAACATCCAAAGAGATGTTTAATGTCTGATATACTTTTATTAAAAATACAGAGGGTCCAGCAGGATGGCTCAGTGGTCTAAAGCACCTGCTTAGGAAAGCTTGGGCGGTTGCAGGGACTGAGGTTCAATCCCCGGCACCACATGCTATGCCAGCCCTGCCCTCAGGGCAGGCTGAACCTGCCATAAAAATAAATAAACAGACAAAAGTTCTGAAACAAGAAAAATAAATAAATAAAATAAAAATAAAAATAAAAATATAGAGAGAACACTTCCAAAAAAACCTTAACATTTATAGCATATAAAATGGAAAGAGCAGGGCCTGGAAGGATGGCTCAGTGGTCTAAAGCACCTGCAAGTGCCTGCAAGTGGCTGCAGGGACCACGGTTCAGTCCTGGCACCACATGCTGTGCCAGCCCTGCCCTTGGGGCAGGCTGAGCCAGCCATGGAAATAAATAAACAAACAAAAATTCTGAAACAAGAAAAAAAAATAGAATAAAAATTTTAAAATATATATTTAAAAATAAAAAAATAAAAAATAAATAAAATGGAAAGAGCAAGCACATATTAAGTATAAACAAAATAGAGTAGCCCAAAAAGAAAGCTATTAGAAGATGTAAATATTTTAGCACTAATCATTAATATGCATGAACCAATCTCCTATACAAGTACCTTTTAGATAGAAGCCATCTGTTTTGTGTTCAACCATAATATTTCAGACAATCAACAGCCTTTAATCCTCCAAGGCTAATCACACAAGAGATATCTGAAGGTCCCCTCCTGAAGAAACAAGGGCCCAGGAAGTTCATTTTCTTATCCGACTTATTTGCCCTGAGGGATCAAGACATCCACCATCACTCTTCCTGAAACCCAGCACTGGAATCCATAGTCTCCTCCCACTCACTCTTCTCCCTTATCCCAAAAACACGTAACTCGCAAATCTGTGGCTTGGGCTGCAGAAGCCTCACGCCACTGCCCCCTTGCTACCTTCCCGTTCTTCCTGCCCTTCCCACATCTCGATTGGACCACCCCAGGTAGTCCTAACTGGTCTACCGAAGTCACTTTCTTTTCCCAAGCCACCCACCACAGCACCAGAGCGGCCTTTTTTCTGGTCTTGCTGTTCCTTAGAAGCCAAAGCTAAAACCCAAGAATTTCTTTCAGCTTGCTGCTCTCATTCTTCATCCCAGCTGCTCCTGGTTGTTCCTTTCCCACAATGCTACTCTTCACCTCAGCTAGAGAAGATCCCCCTCCCGTGTGTATTCTGCACTCCACCTCCCAGCAGGAAGTTGCCATCCCCAAAAGCACCCTGCCTGCCCTACCTTCACTCATTCCTCTGATCCTGCCCAGCCTCTCTTCCGTTCAGCCGTCTCAGCTCTCCAGTTCTTCATTCTTTTTTCACCCCACTTCTCCACTCCCTGCTTCCCACTGCATGTTACTTGTACTTATTTCACAGCATTTAGTCTTTCAATTGTGGTTACTGATGTGTCAGCTAAGCCATTAGGTCAGTGCTTCTCAAACTGTGGTCTCCAAACTAGCAGCATCAGCACCATCTGGGAAGTTGTCAGAAATGCAAATTTCCTGCCCAGACCTCTCTTGCTGGATCCGATGGGCAGAGCAAGGCCTAGTAGTCTATGTCCTATGAGCCCTATGGGGAATTCAGGCGCACAGAGGACTAAGGAAACCACTGCACCAGACTGTAAATCCCCAGAGGGTGGTGGCCAAAACTAAGTTAATTCTTCTCCAGCTCTAGAGGCGGGGCCTGAAACAGAAGAGGGCTGGCAGAATTTTCCAACAAAGATTAGCCAGGGTCACACTAAGTGGCAGATCCAAAGTCAAAACTAGTTATCTTGACTACCAAGCTGGCATTTTTCCAGCATGGCCATAGTTTCTCACAGTGAGAAGCTATGCATTTAAATTACCAGATAACAATGAATTATGAAAACATTAACAAATCAAATAACTTCTGATCTGTAACTTCAAAAGAATGAATTTAGTTGGCCAAGAAGGCTTACTTAGAGGCTGGGGAGATAGCTCTGTGGCACAAGTGCCTGCCTGCCTGGCAAGTGCAAGGTCATGAGTTCAAACCACACTCCCCCCCCACCAAAAAAAAAAAAGGCTTACTCTGAGGAATAATCAGCTGATGAATTTGGGATCCCCAAACTTCTCCCAGCGTTCACTATTAGAAAGTAAACTGGAGAGGAGCATGAAGCTGAGCAGCAGAGAGCTTGTCTGGTACGTGAAAGGTCCTAGAATTGATCCTCAGTACCCAAAACAAAGGTAAATTATGTTTCTAGAATGGCTTCAGAGGCGACCCAGGAAGACTATCTTTTTAAACATATGATGCTATGAATACCTGTCTTTTTATACTCCTTTTTTTTTTAAACTGGGAATCAAACTCAGCACCTTGTGCTGTTCAGGCAGATGCTTATGCCACTGAGCTATCTCCCAGCCCCTAAATATCCTTCTTTTGGGCCTACATTTTTACAATGTACAATATTGGAACAAAACCTGGCACGTACTGATTTTTAAATTTCTCATTTACTTTGGCCTCCTTTTTAAAATTGACTGAAGTTGGCTCAAACCTTTGAGGGCTTATTCTTTTTCCTTCCATCTTAGGATCTTTTGGAGGCTTATAACTCCCTAATTGAAATTCTTCTTATGAGTTCCATGATGGCTGTCACCTATGACGTGCTCTAATCCATTTTTCCTTTACTCATGTAAAACGATAGTATCATTAACCCTTAAAATGTGAAACCTAAAGGAACTTGAAAAGGATGCAGAAGTTTCCAGGCCAGTGAATCCAGGTCACACTCAGGACTACTTCAGATAGCAAGGGCAGGACAATGAAGACAAGATCAAAGCAGACAGCTTAAAATGCTTTGGAACACACACAAGCCAACTGACAAGGAAATGCCCAGAGAATGGCAACCACTCAAACATCTTCTACTAAAAGTAACTCTAAACCTAGTTGTGTAACACTAAGCAACACGTGTGCATTTTTAAGAAAACCAAGCTTCTGTTTGGAAAACAGTACCTGCCAGTCCTGTCCTCTAGAGAAACAGTGTCCAGATGCCTAAAGATCCCAGCAGGATAGAGATCTTGCTTCAAGGGCTGTGATATTGCCCTTGTCCACAATCAGCTCTGAGTCTGTGGCCATAAGGCCAAATGAAGATCACACCTTATCTCTCCCAGTCCCAGACTACTTGGTTTATGAGTCATGACAAAGAAGTGAAATTGTAGTCATTCCTACTAATTAAACACATGATCATTTTATAATTCAGAAGATCTTCACAAATCTTCTGAGTTCTTGGCTCCAGAAATCAAGCTATAAGCTTCTGCTGTTTAGAAGGGCCCATGTCTCAGTGAACCAGCAAATAAGTATAAATAAACTCTGGCTGGAATCAGGGGAAAGTGTCAATACGAACACAGGTTTGACACCAAAAAAGAAAAACTTTGCATGTTTTGCTTTACTTTGGTGTGTTAAAATAACACTAGTTGTATGAAGTACTTGTCCTGCAAAAATAACATTTGATACAGATTAACCCCATGTTTGTGTTTTTGTTTTGTTGTTTTGTTGCTGGGGATTGAATTCTGGCCCATAAACACACAAAGCACAAACTCTTATTATTGAGCTAAATTCCAGCCCTTACTATCTGATGGCAAAAACTAGCTCTCTGGGCCTGTCACCAGGCCCTATGGCTGAATTCTGGGCACATTACTTGCTCCTACTGTGAACTAAACCACACAGAGACCTAAGTGGACCGTATATGGGGTCACTATGCTGGAATGCTCAGACTCTTCATCGGACTGAGCCCTCCCTGGGAACCAGAGCATGAAGGATGCATAACCCACCCCACACTACGCCAGCACCTAATTTGGAGTGCCTTTCTAGCCCACTTGGCCAAGTAATCTGGTCTCAGAGGCTAGCTCTCTGCCTGCCACTCATGACTAAAAGGGATTTGCCTACAACTAGAGCCATTCCTTGAAATGTTTCTGCATCTATAATCCAGTACAGGAACAAGAACTACTAATACCACTGGAATTTAGAGCAAAGCGGAATAAAAAGTCTTTAAGAACAGTAAAAGGAATGATTTATTTCTATCATATTTTCCCTCTGTGAAGCCAAGTCAATAAATGTGTCAGGATCTACTATGTTTTACTTGTAGATGCTGTAAGGTGAAGTGAAATATAAGTTTACAAAGAGTACAACTGTTTTATTTATTAGACAAAAAAAGAAAAAAAGTTACAAGTCAAATTCTTTTGCATGAGGACAGGAGGATGACTGGGAGCTCCTATAACAAGTCTATCACTCTTTCAGCAGGAAGGATAAGTGGAGTATGCTGGGAAGTTTATTTAAGTTTCTACCTTATTTGTTCAATGCTAAGATCACACACCACCACATGTGAGGTTAGTATTCTACCACTGATCTATGCTCATAATCCCTCAAGTTTCCTATTTAATGAATTCTGGGGGCCCGGCGGGATGGCTCAGTGGTCTAAAGCCCCTGCTTGGGAAAACTTGGGTGGCTTCAGGGACCACGGTTCGATACCTGGCACCACATGCTGCACCAGCCCTGCCCTCAGGGCAGGCTGAGCCAGCCATAAAAAAATTTAATTTAATTTAATTTTTAAAAAAATTTATTCTTTAAAAAAAAAAGAAAAAAGAAAATTCAGGGCTGGGGAGATAGCATAGGGAGACCTTGTAACTAACAAACAAACAAATAAGTTTTTAAAAAAATTCAAAGAAAAAAAGTTCAAAAAGTATTCCTTACTCCTTATCTGTTATTAAACTTCCTAGGGATTGTGGGAAGACAGACAGATATACATCCCTCAGTTAGCTATCTCAGTAATAATTTAAAGTACTGAGTGCTACTCCAAAAAAAAAAAAGAAGAAGAAGAAATATATATATATATAGTATTTTAGTTTACAGGGTCTACAGGGTCTCATTAGGTAGATTGGACTCAAAGTGATCCGCCTGTGTTTAGCCTCCAAAAAGCTCAGGTGCAGGGCCAGCATGCATGCTGGGGATCGAACCCCAGCCACTGCCCACTGAGCTATTTGGCCAGCCCTAATATTTATATTTTTAATAACTCCTACAAAACAACATAATTAAAGCCTAAATAATAATTTGCTTTTTATTAATCTCAATAAATAAGGATGCTTAAAGAGAAAGAGATAATAGAAATATAGTTTTCCAATAAATATAAACAAAAAATTTAAAAATCATTGAAAATTTAAGTCTAAGCATATAAGATTACAGTACTAGATTACAGCACAAAGTAGAAGATAACTATACATGAGTTCATACTAATGTGAAAGGAGTAACTGCATAAATGAGTGGGGATGAGTAGACCAGTGTGTCACCAGGAGGATTCCAGACAACTGCTGTCTCTACTCTCCTCACTAGGAAGTGCGGCATAGCTTACCATCTCAAAAGTATAACTTCTTCCCAAAATAGTACCGTATTGATGCAGGGGGAAACTGACTGTACAATAAAGAATCATTACCAAAACTACCTCAGCCAGGTGAACAAGGCCAAAGTTAACACAGATAAGTAATGCAGATTGTATTTATTCTTCATACAATGAGGTGAGGCTGATATTTTACCTCTGTGATTTTCTTCCCCAAGTCTATAATTCTAGCCTAATGAGAAAAACATAAAACCCCAATTGAAGAGCATTTTGCAAAATATCTAACCAGCAGTCCTCAAAACTATCAAGGTCATCAAAAACAAGAGCAGTCTAAAAACTCCTAAGATTGGCTAGCCAGATAACTCAGTGTATTAAAGTGCCTGTTTAGGTAGACACAGGGACTGGGCTTTGATCCCCAGCATGCTGTGCCAGCCAAGACTGAGACGGAGAGCGGTGGTGCACACCTGCAGTACCAGCGCTTGGGTGGTTGAAAAAAGGAGGATCACTACCTCTGATTTGTGTAATGTGACCCTGTAGACCCTGTACTAAATACATTAAAAAAAAAGAAAACAAAACTGCTAAGATACAACAGGACCCAGTGTGATATCTTGGAGGGGAAGCTTAACATGCTAGGGAAAGCATGTTAGAAAAAACTAAGGAGATCTAAATGAAGTATAGATTTTATTTAATAATGCAACAGTAGCAGCTTACCAGCTGTAGCAAAATGTACCATACACCAAGGTCAGACCATAGTAATAGAGGAAATCCAGTACTCCTGGAGAACTTTCTGTATGATCTTTGTAACTGTTCTATGAAGGTAAAATAAACAGTTGATTTCTTAAAAAGAAAATGTATAAAAGCATATTTTTAAAGTGAGATTCTGTGGTCAAATAGGAACTTCAAAGGAGCTCTAGAATGCTGAGCTCTGCATTCCGGGCCCCATTAGCTACTCTGGCTCCAGACTGCCTACCTTACCTGGCTTAAGCTGCTATCCCAAAATGCCTTAAATTGAACAGCCTATAAACAACAGAGGTTATTGCTCACAGTTCTGGAGGCTAGGATGTCCAAGATCAAGCTGTCAATAGATTTAGTGTCTGTGCCATCTTTTCACTGTAACTTCACATGCAGAAGTGCTGAGGGGTCTTTCTCTGGCCCTTTTTTTTTTTTTTAACCAGTACTTGGAACTAAACCCAGAACTCTCCCACTGAGTGACACACCCAGCCCTGTTTTTCCTTTTCATTTTGAGACAAAGTCTCCCTAAGTCACTAAGTGGCCCAAGCTAGTCTTGAACTTGCAATCATCCAGCTCAGTCTAGGTTCCTTTATAAGGGCACAACTCACATTCATGTGAACAGAGCCATAATACTCAGCCACCTCTCAAAGGCCATACTGTCCAATACCATCAATTTGGGGATGACGATCTCACATATGAATTTACATAAATGTTGGGGCCATGGCCAACATGATCAAGGACTACTGCAAATATAGGATGAGATTTCCACTGACAACTTAGGGGCCTTCCTGGCAGTGGCTCTGCAGAAATTACTTCATCATTAGTCAAGCCCACCCCACGTCTTCTGGTGAGGTAAGACAGGAAAAACATCTCCTACATGCATTTCTGCCTGCCTGTGTCTCAGAGTGCTATGTGCTGCCCTGTCCACCACCACCTCACTGAGCACTACTCCTGGTGTAATTCATAGAAGGAAGTTAGCAGGAGTTTCCCAAAATTAATCACACTTAGTTTACATTCCTCTCATGTGGGCTGATCCTTTCCATCATGGATTACTTACCCACAGGACAAAGAGGTATAACTCAATCAAGTCCTCATACGCTCCCTAAAAATGAAAGATGATATTCATGTAGGAAGCTCCAGATTTTCTTTCTCATCAGTTGAGAGTAGCGCTTGTTTCAAACTGCAGTAGTATCATATCAACAAGTTGGTAGCATGCCACATCTGTGAAACCAAAAAAGAACAATTAGAAAAACAGATGAATTGCATAAGAACTGAGGATTCACACTAGTATTAACTACGTAGAACAGTAAAGAGTGAGCAAGTAGTCAACGAGCACCTACTACAAATCGGGCATATCACTACATTGGTGGAGCTCATACAAAAACCCAATAAACAGAACATGACAAGATGTCGTATTTCAGGTATCAGTAAATGCTAGCTAGGAAATAGACTGAGGGGTACAAGGCATAGCGATGCAGACTGAGAGATGAAGAAACTTTCAATAGCCAGGGAAATCCTCTCCAAGGGGGTCATATCTGACCATTTTCAAATGACTAACACCAAGCCAAGTGGGGGCAGGGTACTCCAGGTAAAGAGAAAGGCACAACACCAAGGCCAAAGATGGAACCATGGTAGGAGTGCTCAGAAAAGGGAAGATGAGCTTTAATAAACTCACAAAGGTTAATGAAGACATGAAACCAAGCATTCCTGAAAACTCCTTTAGTCTCTCTGTGCTACATGGAGCCAGTTCCTTAGGTAGAAATGTAGGCTCCAAGAAAAGTGACCACAAGGAATCAGGCCTAGGATGAATGACTCATAATGGAACAAAGAATAGCCTCTGATTACTGAGTTTGGCAATGTCAGAATTGGCATCTAAACAAACATCATGGCCACCATGCAGTGTGTCCAGGAACCAGCAGCCTAACTGCGCTGATGCTGAGCAAGGTACACAGGTGCCAAGGGCAGAAAGCACCAAGAGGAGGTGCTGTGCAGACACATGGGGTACTCATCACAATCCCAGGGGAACTGAAAGAATACCAGTTTGAGCTTCAGCCCCCAAGAAACCCAGTTTAGTAGGTATGTTATGGGCCCTGGGTCTCTATATTCCACTAAATTCCCAGATTATTTATTTGCACCACACCTTTAGTACTACTGTGATGGAGAAGCAAGGAGGGCAAAATCTTTTGGGGGAGGCAAACATCAAAAGAATCCTAGCTCCACAAAACACAATCAAGGGCTAACCTGAATGTAGTGGAGCTCTAGAACACTAGCATGGTCTGGGGAGATAGCTCAGCAGGCATAAGCGCCTGCCTGACAAGCATGGGGTCCCGAGTTCCATTCCTGGTACCAAAATTAAATAAACAAACCACTAGTACTAACCGTCTAAAACACTAACTAGTACTAACTGTACACAGTAATAAGAAAAAAGAAATAGGAACATTACATAACTAAGTACATTTCCTTCCTCCCAACCACATCCCCGAATTCGAGAACCACTATGACAGCTGAAAGAAAACAAATGGGCAAATGTCATTGTTCACAATGGGATAAAAGGAAAAAGTAGAAAAGCTCCAGGGTCCCACATGAGCAAGTCCCTAACATTCAGCTGGAGGCGGAGGGGAAGCAACTTGCAGTGTTTGCCAGTTTCCATGGTGTAATTATTACCACCATGGCAAATTTCAAGCTACCAATGTGATACCGTTAGTGCACAGAGTTTGGAAAGATATATACAGTAATTATGGTAGTTCATTACACTAAAACCTCAGACATGGGGCCTGGCAGGATGGCTCAGTGGTCTAAAGCGCCTGCTTAGGAAAACTTAGGTGGCTTCAGGGACCACGGTTCAATCCCTGGCACCACATGCTGCCCCAGCCCTGCCCTCAGGACAGGCTGCACCGGCCATAAGAATAGATAAATTAACAAACAAACAAAAGTTCTGAAACAAGAAAAAAAAAAAAAAAAAACTCAGACATAAGTAATTGCAAAAGCATAGATAGCAGTAAATGTAGTATAGCAATTAGTAAATTATGGGTGTGGAATTTATTACTTTTATTTTTTTAATTTATTCTAATGTAAGTTTAAAATCTAACCCTCAAGAATTTTAATTTCTAATAACCTTGTAAGGCTCCTGAAGACTTAAAAAATCAACCCTTAATAATACTTCACCCTAGCACATGAGTTGAAAAAGCTTTAAAACTATCATTAAAAATTGCTACTCAAGGCTGCAATTTACATTTTTTTTTTTTTTTGGATTATTTCCAGAGGCCAAATTTCCTTCACCAAAATACTTGACTATATTAAATGTATTGCGAAGTTTCCTTCCAAGATTATTATGGTGACTCTTTTCTGTGACAAAATACTAGAATTGTTCCTGTTTTCATTCAGATCTGTTGACTTGGAAGATTAATAAATAGTACCTTAAGATAAAAACAAACAAGGTACTACAAAAGGCCAAATCACTGGGATCTTAGGGAAGCCCATTCTTACTCAAGAACTCCTCCTGTGGGAAACTAAAGTCTCTGAAAAGACCTCAATCCCACTGTCCACCTTGGCACTGATGTCCAATTTACTTGTTTTTATAGGACTGTTACTACTCTTGGGTTTGAGGCAGAAAGGAAAGGACGGAGCATGAGAGATGGAAGCCTGTCATGCTTCATACCATTTCTATGATGCCGGCTGTGTGCTAAACACCACAGGAATTACTGTCTTCAGTCATCCACAGGAATCCTGTGAGATAGAAAGGCAGAAATAGAACAGGTGCAGAAACTGAGGCTTACGATCAAGCGGCCTGTCAGAAGGTGCTAGAGCCCTCAGTATGTGAATCTAATGTCTCCGTCATTATTCCTTCCAGTGAGGACCATTGGAGACACAGTTGTGCCTTACAAGACTCATGAGTGTGGCTTGCATTGTCCCTGGCCCACCCAGCTGCATTTTAAGCCAAGACAGTGGCAAATCTTGGGCTCAGGTAAGAGCTGGAGCCTTTGCTCCATCTATGTGTCAAGCTTCAAGGCATTTCCCGTCTACAATGGCCTAACAGGTCGTTTTTCCCCACTCAGAAAAACAGAACTCTAGCTGTATTTCCAATATACTTCCCTCATCTTTTTATTTTTATTTATTTATTTGGTATTTAGTACAGGGTCTACAGGGTTTCACTATACAGATCAGACTTGTAGTGATCCTCCTGTTTTTAGCCTTCCAAGTGCTGAGATTACAGGCACGTACCACCTATCTTTTTTTTTTTCACACCTAGTATCTTAAAAAATATTTTTGACAATCACTATGATATGTAAAAATATATTTCATTCCTATATCCTGTACCCACACCTAGCATTAATTCATGTATTTTTATTTCAAAGTGGGAATAAAGCTGAAATTTGAAAGACAGAATTTAAGGTTCATTTTCAATGTGGGTTTTTTTGTTTTTTTGTTTGTTTGTTTGTTTGTTTGTGTTTTGTTTTTCTACAATTAGACCCTTTGACCAAATTTTCCACCTTTGGCTCTGTTGCTGCATACCCCCAGCACCCCATATATCTGGCATCATTTCTCTGCTCTACATAATAGGTGCTCAGTTCCAACCTCCCTACTTCAGTTTTATTTGAAGGACACTAGAACAGAATGTGAGACAAAAACACTGCAGAAAACAGCCAGTGGGATGAGTGGAGCTATTGATAGAAAATGCCTGACTGTCAATTCTACAAATTTGTTTTTAAGAATGAGTAAAGGGCCAGTGGCATAGCTCAGCAGACTAGGCAGCTGTTTAAGCAAGCGCAGGGTCTGGGGTTCGATCCAGCACCACATGTCACGCAGGGCAGCACCCCTGATCCCGGGCATGCTGAACTACCACCAAGACAGGTTGGTAGCACACACCTATAATCCCTGCGCAGGGGTGGCTGAAACAGGAGAATCTTTATGAGTCTGAGTTGTGTAGTGAGGCCCTGTACCAAAAACATTTAAAAAAACAATTTAATCACACCACCTTACTCCATTCATTAGCTGAACTCCGTTCACTCAGCTCCCGCCTGTAACACACTCCCACGACCACAGTCTTCCAACTCCATGACTTTATCTTGTCTCAGAAAGACAGACAGCAACCAACCACTGCAAGTTCAATGATTCTAATTCCATACTCCATATAAATCTACCCAGATAGAAGCAGGAGAAGCCTGGTGAGATCTTTAACAAGGTCCCAAGCAGGCACTGACAGCTAGCTTT
>PVJA010052485.1:0-12379 GCA_004027025.1 Myocastor coypus
TTCCTAAGCAGGCGCTTTAGACAGCTGAACCATCTCGCCAGCCCCTAAAGTCAATACTTTGTAATGGAAATAACTTGACCAAAACATCTGTCACAGAATTTTGAGACCATTAAAACAAAGTTTAATAAGAAAAAAAGAACAATCAAGAAAAAACAGGGGCCCGGCGGGATGGCTCAGTGGTCTAAAGCACCTGCTTGGGAAAGCTTGGGCGGCTTCAGGGACCACAGTTCAAACCCTGGCACCACATGCTGCAGCAGCCCTGCCCTCGGGGTGGGCTGAGCCGGCCATAAAAATGAGTGAATAAACAAATAAAGGTTCTGAAACAAGAAAAATAAAAAAATTTAAAAAAAGAAAAAACAAAACAAAACAAAAAAACAAGAAAAGAGAAAAGATGTCCACTTCAAGATGTATCTCTGTTGTCACTGGTAGATGACATGGACAGATAGATTCCAGATCTGTGTTGATTAATCCCAGAAAGCTAGAAGTAGCTTTACAGTGGGCTAGTGGATAATCCCAGCAATTCTGCACTTTTATTTCCACTGAAGTTCAGGTGATTTCTTACCATGGGGCTGGAACAAGACCAGTTTGGCCCTCAGCTGTTCATACACTTCCTGCAGCCTTGCACTTGGCTGGAAGCCACTAGATGGAGCCACTGTTGCTCTGAGTTCCAGGATCAGTTGGCTCCTCCCTAGGTGGTTCCTGGCCAGTCACCCCATCCAGTGGGAAGTCTGAACCTGAGTAACTCAGCAGCCACTTCATTGTGGCACAGTGTCTACTGCTCCCTTCCACTGGTGCGTTTTTTGGAGACCTCTGGGATCATCAGTAGGTGCAGTCACCACACACCCGCAGGTTTGAGCTGCCCTTCCCTAGGCTCAGGAAAAAGCAGCACCTGCCACCTTCTTCTTTGCTAAAGTTTCTCTTTGCTTGCGGAGGGCTTCACTTGTTATGTCTTAGTTACTTTTTGCTCATTGCTGGGACAAATACCCGACACTCAAAATGAAGGAAGGAAAGGTTTATTTAGCTCACAGTTCATAGAGGTTTCAGTCCACATTCGGCTGGCGCAAGGCTGAGTGGAGCAGGGCGGAGAGCATCCAGTTCATGGCGGCAGAACAGCAGCAAAATGGTGGCAGAGGCAATCAATCAGGGCAGCAGAGCAGCAGCAACAGCTCGAGTCTGTCTCTCTGTCTCTCTTTATATTACATTCAGGCTCTCTGCCTCACCCTCGCCTTAGGCTACACGCATAATCCCAGAAGTACTTTGAGTCATAATCCCATCAGTACTAAAACCCATAATCCCAGGGATCATGGATCAAGTCTCAAACTCTAGAAGTCTCAGCCCAGTGACTACGTGAGGCTTTGGGGGAACAACTAGACATAAACCATAACATGTTACTTTATATCTTTCCTTTATATCAACCCACTTTTGTTCTTCTCTTCCCCATATTGCTATAGTCTAGTCCCTGGACACCAACTCTCAGAGAGGCTCTTTCTCTGTTGCTCACCACACCAGCATTTTCCCGGAAGTCTTCTTGAGCTTTCTGATCTTGCCAGTTGGGTGATATGAAAGTAACACTTTGTCTTAACTTGCATCCCATTAATAGTGAACTTGAAAATTGTTCTTAAGCTTATCTTTTGGAGTCATCATCCATGATTTGTGCACATACTTTATTTATTTTGTAATTTCTGGGGCTTTTCCCTACTAATCAGATAAGAAATGTGTTCATTTGGATAGGTGCAAGGAATAAACTCAGAGGCATGAAAAGTAGCAGTAAAAGGAAGCTTTACAGGTGGCCCTGCAAAGCTGAGTGTCTGCAGTGTTGTAGGCACATTCAAGGCAATTGCAGTGTGAAATGTATTCCTGGACCACCTTTTTATGTATAGCCTACTTTTATACCATTGTTTTATATATATATTTTTTATCTACTTTTCTTCTAAGTGTTCATGACCAAGTTAAAGTGAGGCCTGTGTTCATCAAAATTAACCTCTTACTGTCTATCAAGGTCAGTGAAGTCTCAGCAGGTATTTCTTTAGAACCATACAAAGAGCCTTTCAGCTCCTCTGTCAGTGTCTGGGTCACAGCTTTGCTTTTCCATGTTGCTTTCTGTGAAAGCAGAGGAGACATTTCCCTTTTGGTGACCTTCCTTTGGCACAATGTGCACTCGTTGATTCCCATCCTTTGGGGTCCATAAATGTCCCCATTCAGGAGGTTGGGTGAGTCACCAAAGTTGTAGAATCTCATAGAAAAGGTTCCCTCGTTTTTTTGGGCTCTTGTTGACTGTGAAGAGCCATAGTCAATATACTGGCTGTCCTCATGGCTAAGCTACTTTCCAGTTCTAGTCTCTAAGCTTTAGTTCTTAAACACCCAGAAGAGAATATCAGTGACACTAGCATTGCAGTGAGTTCAACTATTATGATTTTATCTAAATATGAAACACCTTGAAGTATAAATCATAGCCAGATTATTATTTTTATCAACTATAGTTGCTTTAGTAGTTAAAGCAAAATGTTAACAGATAGCAGTCATGTAAGTTTTACAGAGAAAACTTGAGTTCAAGAGCTAGAGAGTCTTACCATAACAAACATGATAACTATTTTTGTAATACACTTAAACACTCATCTGGATATAGAACACAGTGACACATGTACATCACATAAGTTTAGCTTAACCTTTTGAAGGTCACCAAAATAAATGTATTATGATAATGTATCTAGCAATGTTTATTGGGATGTGTGTCCATAAGGCTATGGAAATTATTGGGGATTCATTAATGAGCAAAGGCTAGAATAAGGTATGTCCATGCAGCTACTCCTTTATTCACTAAAGTAAGCTCTGTCTTTTCTAAGCCTAAGAGGTCCCAATTTAATTGTTTTAACCAGTGAGAGATTCTTGAGTTATTGTGCATAGATAAAAATATATATTACACTTATAAAGCCAAACCAATCTCTTTTATTTTTTTTTTATGGAACCGGGGATTGAACTCAGGCCCTTGCACTTGCCAGGCAAGCACTTATTCTACTGCAAAACCAATCTTGACATTATTTTGATCACTGGCAAGCTAGGTGGAAGTATGTCCTTAGTTCTAATGAGATCGCAAAAAATTTTAAATTATACAAAAACATTTTAAAAATCCAACATGGCTAAATAAAAAGAAAAGAAAATATTGTTGAGATGAAACCAAACAGCTGTGTGATAACTAATTACAAATTGAATAGATAGGGTTGGGGTGATAGCTCAGTGATCTAAGTGCCTACCTGGCAAGCACAAGAACCTGGGTTCCATCCCCAGTTCTGCATGCCATGCCAACCCTAGAACCCTGGGTGTGCCATCAGACCCAAAATAGGGCATGGTGGTGCACACCTCTAATCCCGGTGCAGGGGAGGCTGTGACAGGAGGATCGCTATGAGTCTGAACTGTGTGGCAAGACCCTGTATCAAATAAATAAATAAATAAATAAATAAATATTTTAAAAAATGAACACCCCCCAATATATTTATTTATTTTTACATAAATAAATAAATATTTATTTATTTAACAATGGTTATATTACATATTTTCATCATCGGATCAGTTTAGATTAATAGATATAGGTATATAAGATTGATCAAACAATGGGGCCCGGCAGGATGGCTCAGTGGTCTAAAGGGCCTGCAGGGTCTAAAGGGCCTGCAGGCGGCTGCAGGGACCACGGTTTGATCCCCGGCACCACATGCTGTGCCAGCCCTGCCCTCAGGGCAGGCTGAGCCAGCCATAAAAATAGAAACAAAAGTTCTGAAATAAGATTGATCAAACAGTTAAACTTTAACACTTTCAATAAACATTACTTTTTTTTTTTTTTAACAGTTGACACACTGCATATTGTCCGCACAATAGTTACAAAAACATTTTAAACAGCCCACAGGGTGCAGGCGTGACACACCTTCCAATTTATATTGGTAAGGAAAGAAAAAAAAAATTAGAGTTCTTATATTAAGGAGACTATACAATATTTACACATGTAGGTCTGGTTTATTTCACTAATGAGTATATGTTCAATATACATCCATTTATATATGAAGTCTTCCAGCTTATCATTCTTTATAGCTGAGTAATATTCCATTGTATAAAAATACCACATTTTTTTCAACCATTTTTCAAATGATGGGCATTTTGGTTGTTTCCAAGATTTGGCTATTACAAATTGAGCTGCTATAAACATAGGTACACAGATATTACTATGGTATGATGTGCTTGTGGGATCCCCCTCTGTTTGTGGGTTAACATTAAACTTTTATAAGGTTTGATTTTACATCTTGACAAGTTTTTAAGATTTTTTGCGAACTTAATCTCTCGAAGGGCCTGTTTTTAATGTTTACTTGTATTTTTAAAAGCCAATTGAAGCGTGATAATTTTGGCCACTTGTGAATGAGAGATCTGTCTGTGGATTGCCTCCTGTGCAACTGGGTGTGCAGGTTCAGGTAGGTGCCATTACACCCGGTGTGGCCGCCAAAAGCAGAGAGGGGGAAGCTGCCTGCCTGTCTGCTACATGCTTCTGCTGCTGGCCCACCTGCATTGCTGCCATTAGACAATAGGCACATGGGGAGGGTAGGCTCGGGAGCTGACTGCACGGAGGCGTAAGGGAAACGTGGCCGCCCAGTACTCCAAGCAGCCTGAATGAGGGTGCACAGCCAGGTCACAGCCCATGCCTCCCTCTGTGACTGACATGATAGCTTCACAAATGAGACATTGGGGTTCTTCGCCCCTCCCCCAGCTCAAACTCACAAACTCAGCATCGCTGGTGCATATACCAGCCTCTAAAATTCCTGGAGGTAGGAGCCAGCAGGATGGCTCAGTGATCCAAAGCACCCGCTTAGGAAAGCTTGGGAGGCTTCAGGGATCGCGGTTCGATCCCCGGCACCACATGCTGTGCTAGCCCTGCCCTGGGCTGAGCCGGCCATAAAATTGAGTGAACAAACAAAGGTTCTGAAACAAGAAAAACAAAATTCCTGGAGGTGTTGGCCATGGAGTTCCCCTATCAATCTCCTGGAATGCTGGGTCTCCTCCAGGGACTAGCAGCACAATTGGCAGTTTTTCTTTTCTTTATACTTTTCTCCTTTGTCCTGCTCTAAACAAGGACTTAAGGTATACTAGAACTAGCGGACCTAAAGCAGTTTTTGACTGGTTCTAAGTTGAAAAGGTCTTATTGGAGACTTGGCCTAGCCCCTAATCTCCTAAAACAAATTACAGTGAAGGTTTAAATTAAAAAAAAAAAAAAAAAAAAAAAGACAAGTGGTATGGCTTTTAGGGAGTTCAGGAATGATCAAAATTCTCAGGGAATAAAACATCTCTGGGAGTAGACAAGGACTCTTCCTTTACTGAGTTACCAGAGGTTTAGGGTATCCAGAAATACAGGTCACTTTAGAAGGAAAAACTGTGGAAATGACTAGCGTCTTAAGAAGCAAAAGCAGTAAATCTTGCTAATTAAGAAAACTGTTTGATCTCTAAAAGTTGGCGGCTTTATTGCACTGGAATAGAAAGTGTCAGCAGCCCATGTGCTCATGTTCTCTGCTGCTTCAGCTGTGGCGTTGTCTTGAGTTGAGAACCCCATGAACAGGATCTTTTCTAACACAGCCAGAAGTTTCTTCATGGTCAGCAATTTAATCCCCGTACAGCCTGCTCTCTGACAGTCTCAGGAGCAATAGTTTCTCCTCTACCATGAGTCCTTTTAAATTTTGTCCCACCTTTACCATAATTCTAAATACCCAAGATTCCTGGCTGTATAAACTATGGCTTATATTTAACAAGTTCTTATAACATTTTTGTCAATTTGTAGGGCTTGACCTCCAGCCTGCTCCAACAACAGATGCAACAACTGTCCATATCTTTGTTGTTTTGGTGACAAATTCTGCCCCCTTATCCCAGCTAACTGAAAACTTTCTGTGATGTCAAGTACCTTTTCGCTTTTGCTCAGATCTCTCTGAATCATTGGTGGAGTTCTCTCATCTTGAATCTTCTTCCCACTCTGCCCTAATCAGGATGTCCATGTTCGGGCAGCAATTATTCAGGTCCTGGCTAAGATCTTCAGCTGCCTGTATGAGGGATATGGTGGAAGGATGAAATAAGAGGCAAAGAAAAATTTAGTGATGCATGACAAGGGGACTTATATCTTACATTGATGTAACCTTGCCCTGCAGTCTTGCAACATTACAGGACCATTAAGACCTCTGGGCCCGCTACGTGCAATTGATAATTTGTAGTCCCCAGTGAACTCAAGTTGGAATCTAATAGTAAATGCATCAATCAGTCAAATTGATTAGAACAAACAGAGACTAAAAGGTTTATTAATAGGATCATTGGACCAAAAAACACCCCAATATTTAATCATCTTTTGCTTTTCTTTATTCTTGGTCAGAGGGCTATATCAGCGCCCCCCCAACAGTCTCCATAGTGGAATATTTGGGTTGTGTCAGAGGAAGAATCCTTGTCCTCCCCTCACCCCTTTTTTGGTTTACTAGACCTAGAGTTCCTCATTTCTGGTTGGTCTCTGTGACTGAGTTTTCCTTTGTACCCAGAATCCCCGCTGGAAGAATCCTCCACACCCTATACACTCAACCTCCTCCACCATGGATATTTCTTGTGCCAGTCTCAGTCAAACCACTTGACCTTGTAAATGCCCCAACCCCCAAGGCGGTACTCATAGTCCAGTTTTGCTACCTTGGCCTGTGCACAAGTTTGCCTGGTTGCCACTATATCTACTTTATTTACCTTGTGTCAGCTTCACCGACTTCATAACAATGACCTCCACTTTTCTATGACTTCTACACGGAGACAGAATATCTTGGCAGAGCAAGCCCCTGGAAAATGGTGTGGAATGCATCTCCCTCTCCACCAGAACCCAGTTCAACCAGGCACAGACCTTCCAGGTGAACCCTCAATTACAAGAAATGTGTTCACTTGTCAAGACCCGATGAACTCAGCAGCACAAAGAACATTAGAAGCAAGTGCTTTTTTGACAGTTATACAAGGCTAGGAGTCTACTATATCGGCAAGCACACACACACAAGGCAGTTGCAGTTAGCAATTTATTCCTAGCATTCAGTTCCCTGCCCCCAGCTCCTTGTTATCTAAGTATTATGGCAGGCACAGCCTTTCCTGTTATTACTTAAATTTTATTATATCTTTAGAAGGCAGTTCCTTGATTGCCTTTCCACTTTGAATCTGGATTTTTCTCGTATACTGTCTGTTACTTACTTTGGCATTTTTTCAGAAATGGATTTTCCTGCTTAGAGATTTGGGACAACTTTTCAATTATTATGTTTTAGTTTAGGCTTAGCTATCTTATGAAAATAGACCATTCTATCCCTTCCCCAGTTATACTTACATTTATCAACAAAAACTGAATCATGCATTTCTCTCCAAAGTTCCATTTGGAGTCAAATGGACCACTTTAAGGGTTTTTTCTCCTACAACTAAGAGACTATAGGAAATTTATATTATATATGCAGTATACCTCTGCAATTTGTAACTTCAGTCACTTGAAGATCTTTCCTCAAAATCTAATTATTGTTCCTGAAAACCTTGTGATTTCACAGAAACAGGCAAATATCCTCACAATTCAGGGAGAGAGGTGGGAGGCTTGCAGGTAGCCAATCCAAGAGCATTATTCAGTTCTTACTGCTGATTGGCTACAGCTCTGTAACCCATCTCTTGCGGATGCCCTAGTATTCCTGCATCATTACAAATTGCTCTGTCACACGTAGCTATTTTGTAGGGTTCTCAGATTTGATCTTCTTAAAGCTCTAAACTCCCTATGATGCTGCCAAAATCACTGCAGTGACGATGAACCTAAACACCAACGAGTTTAAGACGCTTCAGAAGAAGGCTAAATTACTAGATTTGTTCTGGGAACTAAAAAGTTATGTTATGGTAGCATAATAAGCATCTATAGGCATTTTTTCTGACTATATCTGAAATTTGAGGGATTTTTTTTTATAATTTGTGGGCACTCTAGAAATATAACCTCTGTGAACTTCAGGAGGCCACTGTACTTACACAAACACACAAATATATCACATATGTGTGTATACCTATTTCCTTTTGATAATTCCAAATATATTCTCAAATATCCACTTAATAATTTTGTTCTTTGTATTTTGTTGTTGCCATGGACTGTTAAATCTATTATTATTATTATTATTATTTAGTGCAGTGTCTCACTATGTAGATTGGACTCAGTGATTCTCCTGATTTCAGCTTCCCAGATGATGGGATTACAGGCAGGTGCTACCACTCCCTGTCTTAATCACTGTCTCAATGTGCCTTGGGGATGGGACCAGCATGGCATGCTGGGAATTGAACCCAGACTGTGCTCTGACTAAGCAGGCACATTAGTCTTTCTGACTGGTGCTGACCTGTTAAATTTGAAGCTTAACCATAACCATCCTGTCACTGTTCTGCTCTTCCTTCAAAAAAAATCTCCCATATCTGTATTTATTTCTTTTTAATTTTTATTTTATTTATTATTATTCTTTTCTTGTTTCAGAACCTTTGTTTGTTTATTCACTCATTTTTATGGCCAGCTCAGCCCAGGGCAGGGCTGGCGCAGCATGTGGTGCCGGGGATCGAACCACAGTCCCTGAAGCCACCCAAGCTTCACCAAGCAGGCGCTTTAGACCACTGAGCTATCCTGCCGGGCCCCCATATCTGTATTTAAAAAGAAAAACTAAAGCCTAATTAATAAATAAACTTGGAAAACAGACCAAATACAATGTTATACGCTAAAATTTGATCTTTCAACTTGCACTTTAAATCAAGTAATCCAGGGGGCCCGGCAGGATGGCTCAGTGATCTAAAGCACCTGCTTAGAAAAGCTTAGGCAGCTGCAGGGACCGCGGTTCGATCCCCGGCACCGCATGCTGCGCCAGCCCTGCCCTGAGGGCAGGCTGAGCCAGCCATAAAAATAAATAAACAAAAGTTCTGAAACAAGAAAAATAAATACATAAATAAATAATTCAAAAAAAATCAAATAATCCAGAGATGGTACTATGAGCACTGAAGGGGATGTTTACCCAAATGACTTTGCATAATCCTCATTTATTTACCCACTCCCCTGGTCTGCTTAGTAACTCAGAATTCAGTAGAACGTCTACTGCATAATCTCAGGAAAGTTATATGCCCACTTCTATTTTCTGTCAAGTCTGATGGCAAGCTCCTTACCTTTTTAGCTGGAGCTTCAAACTCTTCTTCAGAAGATTTCCACTTAATAGAACATTTCTATTCCTGAAGCGTGGCCCTCTATGGCTGTGACGGTGTTTTCTTAGGAAACCAAAAAAATTACATAGATTAAGAGTGAAGAAAACAATTTTATCTAAAGTTAAAGCTGCTAAGGCCCTGTAGTAAAGGAAAAAAAGTAATTTTTAGAGATTTTTGCAGAAAATTACTTAGTGATCAGAAAGCTAGGACAGAGACAACAAAACTTTGTGGTTTGTTTGTGTGTGATGAAATACAAGTATTAAAGGAAAAACAGATTAATTATATTTTCAATATCTTGAAGACATAGTTTCTTTTTGTACATTTTTGCAACTAGTCTCAGTAAATGTTTATCATACAAAAAATAAACGTTGAATGTGTGATGAATCAATGGATGAATGACTTAAACAAAGATCAAACAAATGCTTACCTCTCTACAGATAAGCATCCAGACTGATCATTACTTTGAGGAAGCCAGGAAGAGTCACTAATCCAACCATTACTGGCTACTGGATATGCTCCTGTCTGTACTCATGCAAACTTGCTACATGACTCACTTTCCCATTAGGTCCTGGATTTAATCAATTTTACCTGAGCAGTGGTGCCTGAAACCTTATTGATTGACCATAGTGTCTTAGTTACTTTTTACTCGTTGCTGGGACAAATACCCGACACTCAAGATAAAGGAAGGAAAGGTTTATCAGCTCACAGTTACTGGAGGTTTCAGTCCATATTTGGCTGGCCCAAGGCTAAGTGGAACAGGGCAGAGAGCATCCAGTTCATGGTGGCAGAATAGCAACAATCACAACAGGCAATTGACCAAACAGGGGAGCAGAGAGCAACAGCTCTAGTCTGTCTCTCTGTCTCTCTTTATATTCCTATCAGGCTTTCTGCCTTAGGATATCTGCCCTAGCCCATAGTCCCAGCCCTACTCAGACCAATAATCCCATTAGTACTAAAACACATAATCCCAGTGACTCATGAGTCAAGTCTCAATCCATAGAAGTCCCTGCCCAGTGACTACATGAGGCTTTGGGGGGACAACTCGACATAAACCATAACACATAGTTTTGTCCCACTTCATGCCCAACTAAGAAAGTTCCCACATTCTCCACCTTAGACCCACCTCAGTGCATGGTTTTGCTCTATAAAAGTTCCTAGAAATGGCAGACTTCAGGGGCAACCTGCTCAGGTTCCCCTTCTGCTCCTCTCTTGGACAGAAAGTTTCTTTGCGCCAATAAGTATTCTGCTCTTAACCTCTATTTGTTCCTAAAATTCGTTCTTCAGTTTTAGAGAACACAAACTCATTCTAGGTACCTTTCAGGTTGGAAGTTTCATTCCCCTATATCAAATCCATCCTTCTGTAACCACAGTGTTTTTTGCACATGGCGCTGTGCAGAATAGTGTAAATCATGCCCAGTGTGTGTTGCTGGCCTGTAATTCCCAGTGCTTGAAAGGCTGAGATTAGCTTTCTAGGATAACCTTGAGAATTTTTTACAGTGCTGCTTTGATGGTTATTATTTTCTTGAGTGTCTTTTCTCATGGACATATTTTATTTTTCCACTAACTCTGGAAGAAAAATTTTGTAGGATGTGTATATGATTGGAAGTTGTTATTTTATAGAGCTGAAACACTTTTAAGTTTCCTGGTCTTTACAGTTTATGTTGAGAAATTGTCTATTATTCTAAAGAGTTTACCTTTATAAGTGATTCATTGTATCCTCTTAACATCTTTTAAGATTCTATCTCTATATTGGACTTCTGGTATTTTCACTATGATGTCACATGGAGAGATTCTTGTTTGATTATGGCTGTTTGGGATTCTCTCTCTCTTTTTTACTATCAAATCCTTTTTATCTTGTAAACCAATCATTTATTTGAGAGAGAGTATAGCAGTAACTGAAGTGACATTAGAAGTAGCACAAATCTAAGAGACAAGAATGACAGGTATTCCAAGCATAATTTTAGCTTACCCATTGCTATTCTTAGTGTAAAAACTATTTTGGTGGTTCTTAGGCGTCCTGTGCATATAAGTGCATGATTTTGCTCCTGCCATGTTTCCTATCTTCTCTGTTTGCTGTCACCTCATTGTATAGCACTTAAGTCTTTGGTTTCCATTCAGCCATGTTATGCCTTTCCATTTTTATTTCTTCTTTTGAGTTCTTACACTAGGGAGACTAAATAATATTTATATGTGTAGGACTGGTTTATTTCACTTATGAGTATATGCTCAAGATACATCACTTATATATGAAGTCTTCCAGTTTATCATTCTTTATAGCTGAGAAATATTCCATTGTATGAAAATACCACATCTTTTTCAACCTTTCTTCAGATTATAAGCATTTTGGTTGTTTCCAAGATTTGGCTATCACATATTGTGCTGCTATGAACATAGGTGCACAAATATCACTTGACACAATGTTTTCAGTTCTTCTGGGAAAACTCCCAGTAGGGGGATAGCTGGGTTAAATGGGATTTCCAGTTCTAGTTTTTTAAGGAGTCTCCACACTGATTTCCATAATGGTTGCACCAGTCTGCATTCCCATCAGCAGTGGAGGTGTTCTTTTTTCCCCACAGCCTCTCCAACATTTGTTGTTGGTTGATTTCTTTATTGTAGCCATTCTTTCTGGGGTGAGATGGTATCTAAGTGTTGTTTTGATTTGCATTTCACAAATGGCTAGCGATGTGGAGCGTTTCTTCGTGTATTTATAGGCTTGTTGAATTTCTTTCTCTGAGAAGTGTGTGTTCATCTCAGACGCCCATTTCTGGATTGGGTCTTTGAATTTTGGGACCATAATGGTTTTTAGTTCTTTATAAATGCTAGATAGAAGACCTTTGTCTGAATATTTATTAGTTAAAATCTTTTCAAAATTTATGGGTTGTCTTTTCACTCTGTTCCTAATTTCTTTTGACATGAAAAAACGTCTCACCCAGAGGATGCCCCATTTGTTGATTCTTTCAAGTATTAAATGTGCATTTTGATTTTTGTCCATTAACTCTTTGCCTACCCCGATGTCTTTAAAATTTTCTCCGACTTTCTCCTCTAGGAGGTTTAGGGTTTCTCTTTCAATATTTAGATCTTCAATCCATTTTGATTTTAGTTTACTGTATGGTGATAGACCTGGGTCAAGTTTTAGTTTTCAATATGTGGA
>PVJA010052486.1:0-12381 GCA_004027025.1 Myocastor coypus
TAATTGTTTGATCAATCTTATATACCTATATGTATTAATCTAAACTGATCTGATGATGAAAATATGTAATATAACCATTGTTAAATTTAAACAATAAAAATATTAAATAAAAAAATAGGGAATGAGGAAGTCAGATTATCCCTTTTTGCAGATGATGTGATCTTGCGTATAGAACGTCTGAAAACCTCCTCCAAAAGACTCAACCCTGATAAATTCAAGGAAGTGACAGTATGCAGGAATGAATAAATAAAATTCCTGACATTTCAAGGACATCCATAATGCAAGTATTAAGAAAAAAATTTTTAAAGTCTATCTATGAGAACTTCAAAAAATTCAAAACTAGGAAAAATCATGATAAAAATAGATAAAAAACCTCAAAGAACACATAAAAAATAGATATATATTTCGTGTTCCCAAATAGGCACAATTGATATCATTAAATGGCCACATTACCAGGAGTGATTAACAGATTTAAGGCAATCATTATTAAATACTGATGACATTCTTTTCTGGACTAGAAAAATATAACACTACAATAAATGTAAAAGAAGATATAACTCAGAATAGTGAAAGAAAGCCTAAGAAAAGGACCAAAGTAGGAGAAATCACAATTCTGGATTTAAATTATACTATAAAGTTGTGATAACAAAACCACCGTGGTACTGAAACATAATAGTCTCACAGGACAATGGGAGAAAGCAAGTGATATAGAAACACACTACATACCTTAAACTAACTTTTAACATAGAATTCAGAAACATATTTTGCAGAAAATTTGGCCTCTCTAGAAAACGGTGCTGGGAAAGGTGGTTATCCACTTGCAGAAGGTTCAAAGTAAATACATATTTCTCATCTTCCCTGTACTAAAATCACAGAGATGGAATCATTGGCTTAGATACAAACACAAAACGCATTGGAATTTCTGGAATATAATAAAGGAAATACTTGAAGTGGTAAGTAAAAGCAAAGACTTCCTGAAAGAACTCCAATAGCATAGAAAATAGTATATCAAGTCAATAAATGCGACTATATAGAATTTAAAAACCTTTGCCTACCACAGAAGGTTTGCAAACAGCAAAGTGAAAAGATATGCAATAGGATGGGAAAAATTTCACCAGCTAATCTTCTACAGTGCAAATATATAGCACACGTAAAGAAGTAACGTAATCAATCCTTCACAAACAAATGACCTAATGGAAAATAAGCAAATGAACTGAATAGACACTTCTCACAAGAAGAAATAAAAATGACTAAGTATCACATGGAAAATCTTTATTATCTTACCTATTAAGAAATGTTAATCAAAGAAAGTGTCAAAGATTCTATTTTATGCCAGTTACAATGGTTGTAATCAAGAACACAAAACTAACAAAAGTTGATGAAATTGTGGGGACAAAGAACCCTCTTACACTTTTGATTGCATTGAAATCAATTGCAATCACTATAGACATCAGTATGTAGATTCCTCAAAAAATACATAATTTGACATTTCAGTTGGCCCAGCTATGTCTTTTCTGGTTATATTTCTGAAAGATTCAAAGATATCATATTACAGTGGTACCTGTATACTGATATTTACTGCAGCACTATTCATAATAACTAAGCTCTGGAAATAGTGTACACATCCATTAATATAAGAATGGATAAAGAAAATATGATACCTATCTATCTATCTATCTATCTATCTAAATGCTATTCTGTGATTTAAAAAAATGAAGTCATGTTATTTACTGGAAAATGGGTTAACCTTGGGCTCACAGAATTAAATAAAATAAATCAGACATGTAAAGTAAAATATCACATGGCTTCCTCTATATGAGACTTCTAAAACAAAACAAACACAATCATAGAATAAAGGAGCCATCCCAGGAAACAGAAAGGCACATTTTTAGGGATTAGGAAAGGAGATAGAAGGAAGGATAGATAAAGGGATAAGGCACTGTAAATGGCATACATATGCCATGTATTCATACCACTTCCCTGAAACAAATGTACCTATATTCTATGCCTATAATAAACATAGAAAACTAAAAGAAAATTCTCCCTAACGCTAGATCCAGTTAAAGAGAAAAAAAAATTGCAAAGACCCTAGGGTCAAGAGAGTCACATTTCTGATGAATTCTTCTTTTGTTTTTCCTACTTTTTTTGTGAAAAGAATTCTTCAAATTATTTTTCTCCCATCTCTTTGGTGCATAGGTTCCTATAGAGAATTTAAAAACTGTTGAGGTTAGTCTCATTTTTATGCTAGATAATGAAATCGTATTTATTGATTGTTTATTGTCATATGCCCTTATGAATTTGTAGTCTATTTTACACCTTTGCTTATGCATTTGTTTATATGATGTTCTGTTTCTTTTCTGAAATTTTTCTTTACATAATTTAGACATGGTCAATTCTTAATGATAATAGATAAAATCGACATCATTGTGAAGAAGTTATTTTAGCATATAACTTCAACATGTGTTTGTGTTTTTCCTTCCACTCAGTTCAATTATAATCTTTACTTTAATAATATGAGTGAAAATGTCTGGATTTCAAAAGCTTGAAGAAAGTAGCATTTCCTTCTCTTTTGGTGACTGGCAGAAAGGGCAACACAAGCTGCCTTTGTTGAAGATAATTTAAGTTACAATCATTTGCCATGTTTAAATTTTATTCTGAAGAGCAGTTTGCATTTTAAAACTATCTCTGGCATGAGGTTTCATTTCTCGAATTACCACTGTAAATTGATGGGCGAAGTGCCAGAAGGCAAATTGTAGGGAGTAACATACAAGAGAATTATGAAACTAGTGGACGCCAGGGCTGATGAGCTAGTTCTGCAGTCTAAAGTGCCTGCCTAGGCAAGCTTAGGCAACCGCAGGAAATACAGTTCAATATCTAGCACTACATGCTGTGCTAGCCCCATTTGCAGGGCATACTGAGCTGGACATAACATAAAAAAAAGAAAAAAGAAACTAGTGGAATCCAGTGGTGAGATTAACCCATTCCCAACTAACCAAAGAACAAAATTACCCCTAGTGCATATTCACCCTTATTGAGGAAGGCGTCATACTTTCCCTGAGAGGAAGGCAGATGGCCATTATTCCACAGGTGAAGCTATTGATGAGTTTAATTGAAATCAAGTTATTATAGGGTTGGCACACCTATAATTCTGACTGTTGGGAGACTGCAAACAGGCATATCACTACGAGTCTGATCTAGTAGTGAGACACTGAACGCCCTGTAGACCCTCCCCTAAAATACAAAATAAAATAAAATAAATGAAACCAAGTTATTTTACCCTCATTTGATTTACTAGTGACTAACAGTATTTACCTCTCATTTGGTTAGTTGGAGACCTAGAGAAAAATTTAGTCACCCCAAGCTCCTTTTCAAATATACTTTTTCCAGTCATCCAATCTGCCATTCTTTAAAAATTTGCCTGCTGTTCCCCAGAAAATCTATGACTCTCTTATATAGTATACATTTGAACATTGACACCAAATTTTATGTAATCCTTTAGAACAGGAGTTATATATGTTATAGCAAAGATTATCCAATCTTTTATGGCCTGATATGCTCATAGTTATAGGTTCTGATCAATCACTTTTACTCTCATATTTTGAACGAAATGGTCATGTAATAAAGGTCCAATTTGATAAATATTATGGCACCTCTATTAACACAACTGGGGCACCCTTAAAGTGTGTAATATATTTAGGCCTGGTACTCAGTGGTTAAGAAATTGAACAAAATTTGTCTATTTTACCCAAAATGAGATCAAATCTTCAGCAAGTCATTTGGAAGAGCTCCTTTAAAACTTTGACTAATTCAGCCAAAACCTCTATCCAGCCACTGTCCTTCTGGAACCAGAAAAAAGGATGGAATTGAGATAGAAATGTCAATAAGTTGAATTAAGTAATCTCTCCTTCTGTCTGTCTATCTGTCTGTCTATCTTTTAGTCTGTGTCTGTCTCTCTCTGCATATATGCATAGAAAGATGTACATGTATATATATATATATATACATATATACATATATAGAGAGATACAACTTTGTATGTAAGTACATGTACACATAAATATTAGATATATAATATATAAATATTTTAAACAATGTAACAGTGTTAACATAATTTTTGGACCCTGCTCATTGACTGAAGCTGTTCTCAGTGGAACTAGTATTCATTTAATGGTTATCAAGTGAATTGATATTAGAGATAATACCCAAAATTGCATTGAATTGGTATCCCAGCTGCATTATATAAAAGGAATTAAGGTAGTTCTTGTGATAGTCTCTTAATCTAGGATAATACAGTTATTAAAAGAAGTATAGTATTGAAACCAAGAGATCTGTTTTAATGTTTGTACTGATACGTGGTAATAATGTGTGACATACACTTAGGAGCTATCATACATATTCCACCAGCATGACCTATGAAGGGCCACTTGGACACTCTCCTTGAATGGAGAGCAATCATTTCCATTGTAGCTAACCCTGACACTATTTCCAATATTGATATGTACAGAGCTGGCTAGGACTTTTTCTTATTCCTTTAATGGCCTTCAGCAATGAAAATCTGTCCATATGAGGCACTAACACATAGCCTTCAAAGCAAAGATAACGGGGTAGTGCATACCTCCACCCCTGGTTCCCAAGTAAAACATGTGTGAGCAGAGGTAAGTTAGGATGGAACGCCATGATCCATGCTGTTGGCTGGGTCTCCAGATAAGAGGCTATGACTTTCAAGAACATAAAAGATTACACATCAAAGCTGAAGCACCGACTGCAAAACATTAGATACTGTCTCAATTGTGTTATTTTGTTCTGAATTGTGTTATATTTTCTGAATATATATATATATATATATATATATATATATATATGCAATGGAAAGGTAATTTCAGGCCTCCTACCTAGCCCAGCTAAGCGTGCCCATGTATTTTCTGCCATTATCACAGTCACTCATCCTGAAGACACTCCCTTTTCTGTGAATCTGAAGTGAGTCAGAATTTGATCCTGACTCAAGACCCTTGTTTTGGTTCATCATCATCATCCAGAGTCAGAATCCTGTGGGTTCCCCACCACTTTGGACATAATATTATGTCTTTATGTATGCTCTGGGGTTGCACCAGGAGTGGGAGATTGGAATTAACTCCATAGGATTTCCAATCACTTTTCTGTAGGATTTCAAATATAAACTTTCCAGACCTTGAAGAGAATGAAGAAGGGCTCTGTGTGATGATCCTTGCAAAGATCACTGAACACTTCTGTTTTCCAGTATCTTTATTCTGAAAAATATAGAAATTATAAGAGATAGGCCAGGAATATAGTTTAGTGATACAAGTGCCTGCCTGGCAAGTGCAAGGTCTTGAGTTTGATTCCTGGCATAAAAGAAAAGTTATAGGAGATGACATGCGAGTTTTCATGATCTTCTACTTTATGACTGTCTGAAATATTAAGCCTTATCACATGACAGTCTTTGTTATGATTGAAATGCACATTGGGAGTCATATATATCTAAGATATATTATAAAGTAGTTATTAAAAACCAGGTTTCGTAACATTTTTCCTTTGAGTTATAAAATTTCGCGTCTTCAGAAAAATTATGCCTGAATACCCTTTATAAAATACCCAAAACTCTCCTGTGAAGATAACCTATAGCACAATATGGTGTCTTCTTTTCTTCATAAGTACCACACCATTTGATATCATAGTTTATATGTGTATATATTTATTTATTTATTCTTTCTTAAATGGAAATATCTTATCAAAGTTATAAGAGGCTAGAATATTTTTTATGTTTATTATTGGATACCTAGCATTTAACAATAGCATCTTATGTGAATTAGATGCTCATGGCATGCATATACACATTTTGGGAACATGATCACTTTTAGGAATAATTTGTAGAAGTGTTTTTATGTTTTTCATTTAAAGTTTGACAAGAAGGGAAAGGGAAGAGTTTAAGGGAGACATATTATTTTCATTCTATATCCTTTCGTGACTTTGTAACATGTGCCTGCATTATATTCATAATAAAATATGAGCCAATGGCTCTATTCATACTGTGAAAAGCCTGAAGCCTAGTGAATACATCAGGTCATATTATTTCAACTATATCAATCCTGTTGTAGTTGTCAAAACAGTACAACTTAATTTATATAGGTGTTGAGTTCAGGGTTTACAAAGGAATATATAAGATAGAAGAAACATAATTTCTAGGATTATTTCATAATATTCACCCCAAAAGTCAAATAAAGGAGAGTACAAGAGATCTATCCATGCACTAGACATCCAAAAAATCCTTGTCAGGACCTGTGTGTCATGGCAGTGTTTTCCATGAGTCCTGCTGGCTACAGCCCAAGACTGTCACATGCAAGCCTGTTGCGTTTGGATCTTTCACACTGGAAAGATCCAAAGGTCAGTGGTGGAAACTAGAGAGTCTGTGCCAGTGGGATGGAGGATCTGGGCCAACCAGCTGAGGGCTCTGCACTGGAGCCAGTGGTGCTCAAGGTAAGGACAAGAGCTTTCCCAAAGCAGAGTGCAGCAGTCCTCAGTGACAGTGAAGTGAACAGCTGAGTTCATGACGGGAAAGACAGCATGATGAGTTTCTCCAGGAGAAACAATAGCACCCTATCTTCCCCTCCAATGCCCCTTTTATGTTGTTGGCAGCAGTCCTGAACTGATTCAGTTCAGCTGGTGTTATAAGTTGACCATTACTTATTTCATCACAGTCAGCTAACAGCATAATCTTCCTGGAAAGCAAATTAAACATAAACAGTAAAGATAAAATATTAAATATAATGATCTTTTTTAACATACATGAGAATAAATTTCAGTGAGGCCTTTACTTAAAATAAGGAAGTTGGTTCCAATATTTATTAAATAAATGCTTATTTCCTCATACTAAATATGCTTTAGGTTAATTTATTCATAACAATCTGTATAAAGTTTGGTACTAAAAATAACATAAATGGTGTTGCCTTGCTTTGCATTTTTTGACTGATACTTTACACCGTCTTCTAGGAGCATTACAAAATTCTCATTTTTTATAATTGCAAAAGATAAAGCCCCCCTTTTTATAAAACAAATATATGACCTAATGGCTTAGGCTCATTTAGTGCTTTGCTATTGTTTTTTTTTTTTTTTTTTTTTTTTTTTTTTTTTTTTTTTTTTTTTTTTTTTTTTTTTTTTTTTTTTTTTTTTTTTTTTTCACAGAACAGAAATCTGGAGCTAGATGAAGTTGGTACGGTGGTCTCAAAGGTTGTCAAGAATCCAGAATTCCTTTATCCTCATCTATATTCCTTATACAGCCCAGCCAGAAGTTCAGTTCCCTCCCACCTGTCAAGCCTCAGTATTGAGGCAGTGACAAAACACATTTCAGTACACTTAGCTCCCTCCTGGAGCCTTCCCGAAGTTCTCTCCAATATTTTCCTTCCATGTCTAGTTCCAAGAAGGCTAAGTAAACACATTTTTATGTATTTTTTTTATTTTTTGTGGAACCAGGGATTGAACCCAGGTCCTTGTGCTTGCCAGGCAAGTGTTTATTCTACTGAGCTATCTCCCCACACCTCAGCTCAGGCTGCAGTAAGGGCGAGTGTGTGAAGACTGAATTGCCATCCCCTGTGCTTGACTGGGATTGCCCACACAGGCACTTAAACTGCTGAGCTAACACAAAAGCACCTAAACACAATCCACTAATTAAACTAATCTTGTGGCTGGATATATTACCAGGCTGAGTCAATGTGGTATCATTCCAGTGGATTAAAGAATAAAAAAGTATTGTTTTTATTTTGTGACAGAAATACATGACATACATGTTTATGCAAACAAAATAAAAGCCAGAAAAGCAAACATCCTATTGAAATCCTACAACTTGGTGGCAATATTTCCCCCAAGGTATCTATCTATTCTTAACCATCAAAATGGAGTTTCTAAAGAAGCACATGCAAGCTGATATTTTGGAGAAGAAAAGATCTTCTAATAATCTTTCTCTTCTTGAGAGTGGTAGAGTTTTTGTTCATATCTCTATATGTCAGGGGAAAAAGATGAAAAAGGAAATGATGATACTGAAATGGACAGCACACATTTTGTTTCTATGGAGATATTGAATATTTGAAAACCAAGCAGACATTTTTCTCAGTGGTTTATCAGAAAGTTACCAAGTTACAGAGAAGTAATTAGTTTAAGACAGAATGGTAAAAAAGGCCTAATGAGAGAAAAGAACAGGTCTCACTTGGTGTTTTTTAATTTTCATATTTAGCTCAAATATTTAATGCTTAATCATTTAATTCTCCCTCTTGAAATCATGTCTAGCATCCTTTGAGTAAGGGTCTTTTGGGAGGTCATTCCTACATATTTATGCATGTTTTTCAGACAGACGTACTTGCTGTTTTTTACCCTTGAACTCAATTTCAAGGATGTTTGCCTGGTGAAGAATCTTAGAAGAGAGAAAAGTCAATGTTCAGGTTTGTTTACTCACTAGCATAATTAACTTTAGGCAGGCTTATGTTCCGTTTAAAAAGATACAAGTTCTTTAAAATTGTGATTCTTTTGTCCAAGGAGGTAGCAATTTTCTTCCTGTTGCCCTGAGAAAATTATGTCATCGTAAATTGGCACAAAATGAACATAATTTTACTACTATTACAGGTGTTGAATTAGTCCTATGAGTATTAGTTTTTCCATTGTTTCTGAATCAGGAATCTTCTGTATTCTGCTATCCTGACATCCAGGCCCTTATGGCAGGGTAATGTGTTGGCTGCAAGTAGATTAAGAGTTTAGATCCTTTACATTTTTGAAAGTGATTCCACACTAACATAAATTGATAGGAACTTTATTAGGTTGACAGTGCCAACATTTCTCATATTGTTTTTGAGAAAATCTAACAATGTAACCTCCCGTTCATTATGGTGGTTTTTGAAGCAGGTGTGTCTTTCTGACCACAAACATTCATGTTTAACCCATCATGCACTAGCAGAGCTAACAGTATGACATGAGAGTGAAGCCTAGCTCTGAGTCCATCTGACCCAATGTGATAATCAGTTCTGGGACAATATCGTGAGAGCACCAATGTTTGGCGACTGTGCTGAAATTAACAATAGTATGGCTAAGCATCAGGTCAGGTAGGCACAGTTATGCAGTCTTATGAGTCATTTTCTTCATCCAGCCAAAGTCTTAACCACAGCTACTCTTGGATAACTGGGAAAACTGCTTACTTCTGAGCACAATATTTTTTTCAGGGCATGTTAGTTGCCTTATTTCTGGCAGTGGGAAGAGAGAGATGATAACTTCTGAATCAAGCCTGGATAAGGATTTATCTCGACAACATTTAGTGAAATTCTATTTCTTGCATTTCCTGGATGAAAGAATTTAGAAATTTTTATCTGACAATCAGAAATTAAATCTGCCTGACACAGATGCTACTAAAAATGAATTTAAGCAATTTATTTGTGTTAGTACAACACTAGGATCATTTCAGAATACCCAGCCATAATGTGCTGTTTCTACCTTTTGTACTCCAACACCTGTGCACAAGTTAAAAATGATATCCCTGAAGATTTTTCTTTTGAGACACTGTCTTTCTATGCAGTTCAGGCTGCCCTTGAGCTCACTTCTGTGGCTTAGGATTGTCCTGAACCCACACTGATTTTCCTGCCTCAGCCTCCCAAGTGCTGGGATTACAGGCATGCGCCACCTTGCCCAGTTTATCCCTGAAGATTAATCAGGTTAATGGGACCACCTCAGATATGTTAGAAGAGGTGAGCAAGCCATGAAAATGTTCCTTGATTTATTTTTCTATCAACTCTTCAGGCTCAGCTTACGCAGATTAAATAAAAAAGAATCAAAATAGGTTTTAGCAATAGACATAGCTTGTGTTTTCGTCATTTACATTTTACTAGAAAATATTTACTCAGTCAGAACTCTAGCACATATAAAGAAATGAGGATCTATAATGGAGGAAAAAAGACCACACCCATGATTTCCTTACATTAAAGTGGACATTGTGCTGAAGGTGGCAGTGGAGAAACTTGGCCTGGCCAGTGGTTTAACTGGGCTAATATTGATTCAATTTTTGGATCATATTAATGTAGCTAAAAGTACTCAGGTAGTCAGGCCCAGGCAACACATACGAGGGAGAGACATAACTACTTCATTGTTCCACTCTCTAGTACAAAATGAACATATGGTATGCATTCAAAGACTAAAATTGCCATTTACACTAATGTCCAGTAAATAATATTAAGTAATTATAAAATACCTCCAAAGCAATATAGAGGTGTGCCTCCCTGCATATCTTAACTATGTCTAAAAATCACAGAGATCCTTTTGATTCAGCCAGAATATTATTTCTGGGAATTATGTTATGGAACACTAATTATGTTAAGAGCAATAGGTAAGAGTTATTCTGGATAGCATATTTCAAAATTTGGCATTCCATAGTTTGTGTTCCCAGATTCACAAGACTTTTGGCCCAGGAGTTTTTAAGTATTTGTACAGCATGAAGATCGGTTTATTTAATCCTTTAATCTAATATTTTATAATTTTACATGAAAAGGAGATTTTTTAATAATATCAAAGCACAAAACTAATATTCTACATAGTTTGTTGGTAGTTGAATATAGATTAAAATGTATAAAAAGTCTCTGTGTTCTAGTATGACTTTCTAATCTCCGTTGTGATCTCTGTACCAACAGATGAGATTGGATAAATGTAAAATTTTAAAGTGCCATTTTACTGTTATTTTAAATATCGTTATCTACATATGCAAGTGGGATATTTTGGACAGCTGTACTGTGCATTTCTTCTGGTCTATGGAAAGGAGAAGAAAGTACTTAATTTATTTTATCTCCTTTTTTTCAATTGGTGGTACTTTTTCTCTTCTTAATTTCTTTCTTTTTTTCTTCTTCCAATTTTGCATGCATGTGTCTGGCAATATGAATAATTGGTTGGAAGCCAGCAATATGTATTATAACAAATACTGTGAAATTCATATTACTTTTTAAGTGAAATTCTGTGTCACTTGTAGTTTTTTTCTGTTTTAATTCTAATTTGTGGTCTCTTAACAAATGAACAAACAAACGAATAATTTCTGACAAATGGAGATTCTTTTTAGTAAGCACAAGTTCAGAGGCTCCACATGTCTTCACCTCCAATTCTTGATGAACCCAGAGTCAAGTGGGAATTCAGTGCTCCTCATGAAGACTGGGAGTGGTACTGTGGTCTTGGATGTATAAGTAGTATTAAGCCACAGACTTGACCTCTTGCTTGCATGTGTATGTACTCTCTGGTCTGATAGAATTGGCCACTGGCATCTTTAGCAGCACATCTATGGTCTAGACAAGTGGTGGCAGCCCTGTGGCATGTCTGTTTGTGCCATTGAAAGCTCTAAAAAGCATATCATCATTCGTTTAGACCACTGGTTTGGTTTAAGATCCTTGATGATGGGCCTCACCTTGGGTTTTACTGACCTTGGCAATCTCCCAAGCATAGCCAGCAACTACCTGTAGTAGTGAGCTTTGGTTGCTAACCTTGTAGCCACGCTTCCCTGTGTCTGAGGAAACTTCTGATTTTCTTCCAAATGCTTCTTAGCCTACTTATCTCTATATTCCTCTCCAGAGAACATAGGAATTGGAAGATTAATTCTATAATCTAGAGAAGCGCACTTCAGATCCTGTCTGTGTCCACACTCCACTGATACTATTTATATACTATTCTGACTGTTTAAAAAGACAGACAGTCAATTTTTGCTGATTCTAACACACTTTCTAAATATACAGCTATGCATATGGCTAACTTTTCCTTATTATTTCATAATATTTCTTTATTATTTCATAATATTCTATATTATCATTTTTCTTACTTTACTTGAAGTTTTAGACTGTAGAGGTTAAATTGTTAAAATAGTGGGAAAGAGCCCAAACCCCACCGCTGGGAGCTGAGCCTGCGCACCCGCCGCGGGTAAGCCCCTGCGCCCCTCTGCCCTGCCTCTGCGTTCCCGCGACTAACTTCCTGTTCCAGCCCAGCCCAAACCCCACCGCTGGGAGCTGAGCCCGCGCACCGGCTGGGTCAGGATCCTTGGCCTGCCTTCCCTTTTTTTGAACCCCTCCAGCCCAAGCTCCAGCACTGAACCCATCAAATAGCCCGTTTGGCAACCGTTCCAGTCCACGAGCCTACCAGGACTACTCAATCCCAAAGCTCCACCTCCACCTACAGACCACATCCGCCAGGATTCACAAAAGCTAGCAGCCAGAGCCCCAACACAAGAGTCAGGAACCTCTGTAGAAGAACCACCTTGGAGTCTCCAGACCAAGCGCCCATAGACACAGCATAACATCACCAAAGTGCAGAGGTCGCTTCCATACAAAATGATAACAACAAGGAGTAGGAGGCAATCTCAGGACC
>PVJA010052487.1:0-12384 GCA_004027025.1 Myocastor coypus
GCCAAGATGCAGGGTAGGATTGGACCCACAGACAGGTTTCCTTCATCACCAACCTGCTTCTCCACTTGCACACAGTAGTACAGAGCACTCCTGTTGTGACACTGACACATCACACCCTGACCCTGTGTTCCCAACCCTGACTCTCCACCAGGCTGACACCCCCTCCCTTCTGCTAGAGGAAGAGCAGGAAAGCCTGCACAGGAGAAAACACGTGGTACTTGGTTTTGAAATGGAGGCCTCAAGCCCTCCTGTTCCACCATGAAACTTCTTCTAGTTAGCAAGGCTCCTTCCCAGGGGCAGCTGGAAATCCTGGAGTGAGAAAGCCTGCCCGAGACAGGTTGCCTGGAAGGTCACCACATGGATTCTTTAAGCCCAGTGAGCACATATAGCCTTGAGAGTGTAAAGTGTAAAGGTTCTGCTTGGCCAAAGCAGTCTTGGGGTTATTCACAGGGTTTCATAAGCAGCTTAGCCTCAGTTGTCACCCCCTGGGACCCCAAGCATCCTTGCCATCCCATGACCAACCAAGAAAGAACTGCTGGGCCTGGCAAGATGGCTCAGTGGTGTAAAGCACCTGCTTAGGAAAGCTTAGGCGGCTGCAGGGACCGCGGTTAGATCCCTGGCACCACATGTTGCGCCAGCCCTGCCCTCAGGGCAGGCTGAGCCAGCCATATAAATAAATAAATAAACAAACAAACAAACAAACAAACAAAACTTCTGAAACAAAACTTAAATTGAATTAAATTAAATTAAATTAAATTAAAAATTATTTAAGGGGGCCCAGCAGGATGGGTCAGTGGTCTAATGCGCCTGCTTAGGAAAGCTTAGGCAGCTGCAGGGACCAAGGTTCAATCCCTCTCACCAAATGCTGAGCCAACCCTGCCCTCAGGGCAGGCTGAGCCAGCCATAAAAATACACAAACAAAAGTTCTGAAACAAGAAAAAAGAAATTCTTTAAGGCTCGGCAGGATGGTTCAGTGGTCTAAAGCACCTGCTTAGGAAAGCTTAGGCAGCTTCAGGGACTTCAGTTCGATCCCCCACACCACATGCTGCGCCAGCCCTGCCCTCAGGGCAGGCTGAGCCAGCCATAAACATAAACAAACAAAAGTTCTGAAACAAACAAAAAAAAAATTCTTTAAGGCCCGACAGGATGGCTCAGGGGTCTAAAGCGCCTGCTTAGGAAAGCTTAGGTGGCTGCAGGGACCCCGGTTTAATCCTGGGTACCATATGCTGGGCCAACCCTGCCCTCAGGGCAGGATGAGCCGGCCATAAAAATAAATAAATAAACAAAAGTTCTGAAACAAGAAAAAAATAGAATAAAATAAAGAAATCAGCTTAAAAAATTTCTTTAAAAAAAAGAAAAGTAAGAAAGAACGGCTGAGCTCAGAAATAAAAACCATGGAGGGTGCTGGGAGCTTAGCCCAAGCCCCACCCCTAGCCCACACTCCAATTACTCAAGACAGGAGTGCTGAAAATGACCCTTGACCCAGCCCTTTGACAAAGTTTACCAAATTATCCCTGTGCTTGGCAACCCACAGCCCTTTTACTACCAAGTGTGGCCTGTCAGGGTGACCACCTAGGTGCTAACTGCCACAGAGCCAGCACTCACCCAATTTCCTGCAACCCCGAGGGTCCTCACAGCTGTTCTGGATCAGCACCATGTGTGGTGATACAGGTAACTTGGGAGAAAGTTGAGGGTGGGTCTGAAAATATAGCACAGTGAGGTAGCAGCTATGCAACCGATATGGCCCACGGAAAACCGGCCACTCTTCACCCACCTGGGGTCTGCTCAGGGCTGCCCAGGCTGAACCAAGAGTAGCAACCTGGCCCCATGTACCACTGAATCCCCAAAGGACTTCAAGGACAACACTGAGGAGCAAAGCGGTTTCTCATTCATTCACAGACTGCCCTGAGGAGCAAGCAAACATTTGCTGGTGCACGCGCCGGGCCACACATCTCAGCTCCCCCTTCAGAGCTTGGCTTGCAGGACTCAGAGCCCACATAAGTTTTCCTGCAGACACCCAGCACCCCTCATGGCCCGTGGCCTCCTATCTTTGGCATCTAAATCCCCTGCCCAAGCCGGGCATGGTGGCGCACACCTGTAATCCCAGCACTGGGAGGCTGAGGCAGGAGGATTGGGGAGAGTTCGAGACCAGCCTGGGCCTCAAAAGTGAGCTCAAGGCCAGCCTGAACTTCGAGATCCTATCTCAAGAAGACAAAAAAAAAAAAAAAAAAAAAAAAAGCCACCACCCTGCCCACATTTAATTCAGAGTAGCTTTCTCTGGATCACAAGAAGTTGCTTCTTTTGGAGAAAATTTTAAAGGATGTGTCATCCCGTGTTTGAGGTACATAATGCTCCGATTTGTCCCAGGGACTCTGCACGGAGACATAACATTATTTTGGCCACTTTCCCCAGCCCTTCTTTCCCCCCACACTTGTGAAAGCTCCGTTTCTCCCTTCATTCTCTATTTAGTCAAATCTTCTTTCCCTTCCCTACACTCACTCCCCTTCCCCGTTTCTTCTTCCTTTTCTCATGGAAAGAACTTCCTCCCACTTTCTAGTAACTTTCCTCTCTTTTGCTCCTTATTTATACCTGGGCTGGAAGATTGCCTATTCAGAATTCCACCAGTAACATAACACTGCTTCAAATGGAAAAGAAGCCCTTCTGCTTTGTGTGCTAGATTCCTCCTAAAGCTATTTATATGGTAGAAGAGCTCAAGAGACAGAGAGAAAAACCCTCGTACCTCTTCCTTGGAGGAACTCCCAGCTTGGAAGAAAGCACACCCGCAGGGCAGACCCAAGAGCAGAAAAGAGAGCAGGCTAGGCACGGTCCTTTTAACCCACTTGGTGTTGTCCTCACTGCCCATTGGCTGGCTGGCTTGCCCCCAAACACCCATCACCTGAGCCCAGGGAGCAGGCTTTAATGCAAGGTCTATTTAGTAAATGGAGTGAACCAAACCTCCTGGTTTATACCCATTGCCCTAGATATCTATTAATGGTGCCAACCTCCACCCTCAAAATGTCCCGCTTTGACAAGAGGTGGCCTCAACATACAGGAAGATATTTGTCCTTCTGTATTGAGCACGAGATGCCTTGCAGAAAATCTCGAATTGCCTGCAGCTGAGAGAAGGCACAAGGAGCCCATGGTTGGAATTTGTCTGGCTCAGGTAAATGGACTGTAGCCATGCGTGTGGCTCCTCACAGCCTGGCTGATTTTGTGAGGTTTGAGCCACGCTGCAAGGAGCCATGCAGCACAGCTGCAGTACTTTTACCTGTGCTGGAGAAATTCCCACCATGGGCTCTGCGTGCCTCCTCATATATCTTCCTGTATATTGAGGGCCTCTTGTCAAAGTGGGATGAATTCAGAGTGGTAGTTGGCACTATTCAAAGACACACCAGGCAATGGGTCAAACCCAAAGCTCCTGGCCATGCCACTTATTAAATACACCTGAGGTTAAAGCCCACTCCCTGGGCCTAGGTGATGGGTGTCTGGGGGTGAGACGGCCAGCTAATGAGCAGTGTGGGCAGCACCAAGGCGTAGGTGCAAAGGACCCCGCCAGGCCTGCCTTCTTCCTTACTTTTGGGTCTGCTGGGCAAGTGTGCTCCCTTCTTTCTATGCTGGGAATTCCTAAGGGGAATAGGTTGTAGGGCATTTCTGTCTCCTGAGCTTTAAAGTAGCTGCAGAAGTAATCCAGCGCACACAGGAAAAGGGCTCCTTTTCTCTCCAAAACAGCATCAGGATACTAGTTGAATTCTTAACCATAGGCATTCTTCCAACCCAAGATGTAAATAAGGAAAAAAACAGAGCAAAGATTACAAAGGGGAAGTTCTTCACATGGGAAAGGGAAGAGGTGGGGAAGGGGAGGAGAGGGGAGGGAGGGGAGGGAAGGGGAGGGGAGGGGTAGGAAAGAAGATTTGACTGAACAGGGATTGGAGAGAGAACTTGCTTTTGCAAGTGTGGAGGGGAAGAGATGAGAAACTGTTGCTTCCTTGTGCAGAGTGCCTGGGACAAATGCAAGCACTGTGTACTTCAAATGTAGGATAACACACTTTTAGCTTTTTCAAAGGCTGATGAGATGGTTTGTCACTTTACAGCACCTGCTTAGGAAAGCTCAGGCAACCGCAGGGACTGTGGTTCAATCCCAGCACCCCATGCTGTGCCAGCAAGTAACTTTTCATGACCTAGAGAAAGCTGCTCTGAGTTAAATATGGGCAAGGGTTTGAATGCTGAGGTCAGAAGGCCACAAGCCATGAGGGCACCCTGGGCTTCTACAGGCAAACTTCACTGCCTCCGAGTCCCACAAGTAAAGCCCTGAAGCAGGCAGAGACAGCTGAGCTGTCTGACTGGGCAAGCATGTCAGCAAAAGCTCGCTTACTCCTCTGGGACAGTCTGAGAAGGGGTGAGTGACAGTTCTGCCCCTGTCTGCTGGCCTTCAAATTCTAGTCCTGCCTTTGGGCCTTCAGTGCTATATACGGATAGACAGCTCTGCATGCTTTAACCTGTGTAGCCCTGAGCAGAGCCTAGATGGGTGAAGAGTAGCCAGTTTCTCATGGGCCATAGCTGCTGTCGTAGCTGCTACCTCACTGTGCTATAGTTTTGGAACCACCCCCACCTTTCTTCCAAGTTACCTCTACCACCAAACCTGTTGCTGATCCACAGCAGCTGTGAGGACCCTTAGGGTTGTAGAAACTTTCCTAAGTGGTGACTTCATGGCTGACAGGAAAACTGTCAGGGAAGAGGCACCCCCAAACCCACATAAGACCACACTCCTGTTAGCTGGCATGAAAGGAGTGGTTTATTGACAGCAACTAGCATGTGCCGGGCTTCTCAGTGGATCTGAACAGCTGCGATGGCTGGGGAGGCAGGGCCTTTATAGAGGAGGGAATGAGGGAAGGTGAGTCATAAAGTGCCCTTAACTGGGCTGGGGTGTTCCTGGTGGGTGGGAATGGGAAAGGGGAGTCATCAAGTGTCCTGGGCTAGGCCAGGGTGTTTGGGGCACAGAGTATAGAGTCCTTGATGCAAGCTGAAACAAAGATATATGCATAATCAGCCGGATACAGATACTCCAGGTTGCAGCACACCTGTGGTTGGTGTTAAGGCACCCAGCCGTGGGCGCCCTTCCCCTGCACCACTGCTGATGATCCACGATGCACCAACCACAGCTGTCTGGAGTGTCAGGTTCAGCCTTAGAGATGGGGTGATATCCTGCCAGGAGCATAACGTCAAAATTCTTGGTGGTTAATTTTTGGACAGTGGTTTTGATTAGGGAGACCATTCTGGGTGCTGCCAGGAAGAGAATAAGAGCTGCCAGTGGGCCTAGGAGGGGAAGGACTCAGGGGAGTAGGGTGGGCCACAGGGAAGCATTAGGCGGGTGCTGACTCTTCAATATGGCTTGCAAGGTGATGTTGTAGTGGGACTCTGGGACTCACAGAGGGACTGATAGGTGCTGTCCCTTGTATGGTGGCTAGGATGGAGGAGGTGAGGAGGATGGCCATAGGAATGGAGTACTTTCCAGACTGCAGGTGGGGCCACTGGCTGGGTAACTACAGACACATCTGCATGAGCATTTATTAAAAGTTTAACAGGCTTGGGGCCCGGCGGGATGGCTCAGTGGTCTAAAGCGCCTGCTTGGGAAAGCTTGGGCAGCTTCAGGGACCGCAGTTCGATCCCCGGCACCACATGCTGTGCCAGCCCTGCCCTCGCGGCGGGCTGAGCTGGCCATAAAAATGAGTGAATAAACAAATAAAGGTTCTGAAACAAGAAAAAATAAATAAATAAATAAAAGTTTAGCAGGCTTTCTCCTCATATTGGCAGGTAACATGGGTTTCCTCAGACTGAGAGGGGAAGACCCATGACCACCTCCATCCGAAACTTTCTCTGACTCCATCAAGAACACTTTCTTTTTTTCCTCTCTAGCAGCTTTGGACATTTTCTGCTTGAAATGTCCCTTCTCTGTATCTGACCTTCGTCCCTGTAGGCTGCTAGTATCATTATCATTTTCTGTCTATAACTGCATTCTGTATCCTTTCTACTATGAAACATCTCAATGCAGACCAATTCATTCCTGCAAACCCTTCTGACTTCTGCAGCTTGTGACAGATATCTGGGGCCCAATGAGCAAGTTATAATTTTTTAGTTTTAAGGCTTCCTGCAGGCAGCCCTGCCCAAGGAACATGAAGATAGCTTCCCTTGTACTGAGGCAGGAAACCCCCAGAAGACTCAGCTCACCTGGGCTATATGAGGTGGCTATAGTTAGTCAAGGCCTTAATATGTATCTCCATAGACAAAATCTGGTGGATTCCAGTAAGAAGAATCAGAGAGGAATGGGAAAAAGGCTTACTTTTGATTAGACAGGGCAGAGGCCCAGCAGAAGGCAGACATTGGGGATGGCCTTCAAACCCCATAACTGTGATCAGGGTTGGAAAAGTTGTCCAGTGTATTATAAAGTGGATGAGGATGCGCCAGTATCAATAAGAAAGGAAATGGACCTGACCACCACGTGGAGTCATACCCGGGCTCCTCAGCTGTTAGCAGGACCCCATCTGCCTACTGGTGGGGACGTAAGAGTCTCCTCAACCAGGCCCAACAAGTCAGCCAGCAATGGCTGGGATGTGGAAGCAGAAGATCTCTCTTGTTGCAGAGAGGGACAGTCTACCTTCCAGTGTCCCTTTTGTTTGCAGTTTGGAGAGAACTGTGGGGGTGGGGGTGAGTCTGGACATTCCCAAGCCCAGTGACCCTCCTGAAACAGGGTCCTGGTGGCTATTTGTTGGAGGCCTTGGGAGGATTTGGCTTAGGGGTCTGAGGCTGGAGGGCTGCCACCAGGAGCTGACACTTTTCTTTGGTGTGGCTACATTGTTCCTCTCTTTCTGCATCCTCACGTTCATTGAAGACCATGAGGGCCAGATTTAGGAGATCACGGCAGGGGTGTTTGGGCCAACCTCAAGGCATTTTAATTTTCTTCTAAGATCTGAGGCTGACTGGCAAATGAAGGCACTGTTGAGGACTAATTGTCCCTCATCTGTAGCAGGGTCTAGGCGGGTATATCTGTTGAGAGCCTCAGAAAGCCATGCCATAAAGGCTATGGGATTTTCTGTGGGCTCCCTGGTTATTTCTCCCAGTTTATCCCAGTTGACTGCTTTACGTGCTGACTTTTTAAGGCCAGCAATAAGACTAGTGACCATTTGGTCCCAGGCCCAAGAGCCTGGGGTGTTTGGTTGATAGTCCCATCCCAGGTCTGTTCGTGATACTGCCTGCTCCCCCGCAGGGAAGGTCTGGTCTGTGCTGTGCTGCGCATCTGCGTGGCCATGAGCTGCTAACCAAATGGCATCTTTTTCTTCTGGGTAAGAGTGGAGGAAAGGCTAGTACATAGATCGTTCCAAGTGAGTCGGTCCATTTGGGTAAGGCATTGGAACTCTTTGGTGTAAGTGGAAGGGTCGGCAGTAAAGGATCCTGAATGCTTTTCTAATTGGGAAAAGTCGGGGAGTGACCAGGGCTGGTGTACACAGACCAGGCCTTCAGCCCCTACCACCTGGTAGAGGGGGAATAGCCCAGATGGCAGTGGCTGAGAGGAGGGAAGGTGGATTTTTGGATGAGGGTGGGACCAGGGTACGCAGGATCAGAGCAGGAGAGCCTCCAGAAGTCATGGATAGATGGGGGCAGGGGCTGGGGGAGCCATGGCAGTAGAAGTGTTATATGGAGGAGGGGTGGGTTGATCCAAGGGGGGGGTAGGGGGGGTGGAGGAGGTGGGGCAGGGGTCAGCCAGTGCCGAGGGGTGGGCTCATCATGCACTTTGGGAAAGGCAGGGGAAGGGCCCGAATATCCACGTGGACCAGGCCACATGGACTTACCTGAGGCATTCAGAGGACAACTGTACAGAAACCTAACACTATGCCCTGGGGAACTGGCTGTACTAGACCTGCAGGCAGGTGATATCACAGGGTACCTTGGATTAGTGTGTCCAGTTCTGCAGACAACAGGTGGGGAATGGACGTTCAGCAGTTTGACAACACATGGGAGAAGCAGGGCACCAAGAGGGTCAGGAAATGAGGTCCCTTCCTTGAGAATGCACCAAACAGAACCCAAAACTCTTGAAACAGCTTGGCTTCCGTTACTCCTGAAGAGACTCAGGGAACAGGAGCATGTTGTGTTGTCTCACCAAGTTTCAGGCTATAGGAAATGGTGGAGTTGAGACCATGTCCAAATGTACATTTGCTAGGACAGCTTCCACCCACTTGATCTCCAAGGTATTAAGCCCAGGATCCCAAAGATGATACAACGTAGCCCAGAACAGAGAGAGTGTGAAACCTCTCCCTTCTTTCTTAGGTTACAATTTTATTGTATTTTCTTAAGACACTTTCTCCCTTGGTATTTAGTCTCTTACTATTTTTGCCTTTTCTCAGTTGACTGTTTGGATAAGTCATTTCACTTTTTCTTTTATTGTTTAATGTATGTGTAAAATTCTTTATCTTTAATGCTAAGGATCATGTTTTCTGCTATTGTTGTTCTCACAACTAGAAACACCAGCCTCAGAGAAGGCAGAGGCAGGGCAGCGTAGTGCTCACCCCTCGCTCAGCAAACCCCCAGGTGGAGGAGCTGTGGGCCTATTACACTCCACCACTGCAATAAATGCCTCCCACTCTACAGGATAGCTGACTGTTACAGACCATTAATTTCTATCATGTTTTTTGAAAGTAGCAGTTAACATTTAAATTGTTACTTTGACCAACTCTCAATGCTAATATTTGTAATCTGAGCAACTATACTTAGGACAGCAATATGCAGTATAGAAACCACAGTTGAGTATCTTTCATCTTTTTCTTTAAATGTGTACTGTCTATAATGGCTCATCTATCATTACTATAGTCTCTTTAGTATAAATTTAAAGTAAAAAGTAAAATGGACAGGGGAAAATAAGGTTTATTGAAAGGAAGAGTAAATGTTTAATTAAGCAGACTTGCATATCTGTATCTGGTAGTCTGAGCAACAAACTGGATGATAATAATATGTAATATATTAACCATTGTTTGCACTCCACTTTTATTCTGAAATCCTATACATTTGTAGTATCTTGTATTGCTTTGTTTCTGCCTTTCTTCTTGTTATTTGTTCTAGTATTATTTTTCCACCTTAAGTTAAAATTCCCACTACTTTTAATGAAAGTACACTTTATTTTTATTAGTACATGTTTTCAGCATTAAATGATTATATTCATCATGGGGAGTTGGGATAAGTACTTAACACATTTTAATTTTTTTATTTCTCCTTTTCCTCCCTTCTTTTCCCTTTATCTCTTAATACCATTCTCATTTACAGAAATTTTCTTATCTCCCACTTTCCTATTATCTATCTTTTATTTTCCACTTTGATTTCTTAAGTTATTTTTTAAACGATAGCATTACTTTTGCAAAGGTAATACCTAAGGATCAGAAAATTTCCCAAAACTGAGGAATTATTTAGTTTTCTTACCTAAATGTTTCCCTACATAAAGAATCTCTATGTATAAAGTACAGAACTAGAATAGTCATAACTCTTCTACCTCAGCCTGAAAGATCCTAGAAAATCTTTTTTTTTTTTGTATTATAGCCGGCTTAGCCTGCCCTGGGGGCAGGACTGACACAGCATGTGGTGCCAGGGATTGAACCATGGTCCCTGCAGTTGCCTAAATTTGCCTAAGCAGGTGCTTTAGACTGCTGAGCCATCTCGCTGGGCCCCTAGCAAATCTTTCCCGAGCCCAAACACCAGTGCTTGTTCTTTCTTGCTTTTCTACTACCAACTTCACAAAGGCCTGAACTTATAAAACCTTGAGTTAGTTTCCTTTGCCTCTGAGTGCCATTCTAAGATTGGTAAGAGCATATGGTGTTTGGGGGGTGCACAATGGGATCATCATAGTAGGCCTGTTATTAGTTCTGCGGTCTCAGCTCCTGCTCATCTATGGACACCTTAACAGCCCATCCTTTACTAAGAAGTTTCTCCTTTCTCTGGCTGGAATCTGGGCTTTCAGGCTTTCAACAGCCCACCTGTGTGGCTCCAGTAAGTATGGAAAGGCTACATTTTAATGTAGTACTTTGTGAAATTTAGGAACCAGAGAAAATATGGCACTATCACTGGCATTAATAGCCAATTAAGAGTATTAAGTTAAATAAAATCAATTGTGACCTTTAAAAAACCAGTCAAACTCAATATGCTCAATTGCTTACTGGATAACAATGTATTTCATGATTATTATGCACCAGCAAACTTTGAAGTTACAGGAATGAGCAGAACAGATAAATGCCCCTGACCTTGGTTAGCTACACACTTAGTGGAGACAGAGTTTTAAGGATATATGTGAGTCATCAATGAATGGTGGTCATTTCTGGCCATGATAAATGGATAATATGATTTATAGCAATGGAAATAAACCTGAGTAGTCTACTGTTTGAGTAACAGCCTAGAGGCAGCAGCTCCAAATGGGGCTGGAAGTTCCTGGCAGCACTGAGGTTGGAGCCTATATTTTGTTTTATTTTTTGTTTGTTTGTTTGTTCATTATTTAGTACAGGGCCTACAGAGTCTCACTACATAGTTTGGACTCATAGAGATTCTCCTGTTTTCAGCTTCCCAATGGTAGAATTACAGGTGTGTGCCACCATGCCCACTGTCAATCACCATCTCAGCAGACCCCACGGTAGGGGCCAACACAGCACATGAAAGATCGAACCCTGGCTGCAGCACTCTGCTTAAGCAGGCACTTTAGTCCACTGAGCTATCTGGCTGGCCCTATATTTTTATTTGACTCAGTATTAATTAAAATTACATAGAAGCCAGGATAGGAACTGTCTCAGTTACTCTTCCCTTACTGTTGGTAATAAAGACTCAAGCTGGGCGTGGTGGCTCACGCCTATAATCCCAGCACTTGGGAGGCTCAGGCAGGAGGATCAGTGTGAGTTCAAGACCAGCCTGGGCTACAAAAGTGAGCTCAAGGCCAGCCTGAGCTGCATAGCGAGACTCTGTCTCAAAAAAAAAAAAGAAGTAATAATAATACTAATGATAATAATGATAATTTTACCTTACTTTAGCAAAAGTTTAGAATTTTGAAAAATCAATTTACAGAATTGTCTGGCTTTAGCAAAAAAAGAATCCAGATTCATGGTAGCATCTATATTATAGTGAGCTGATGACAACAAACCTGGGAGATTAGAGTGAGATCTAATAAGATCAGGAAAGAATAGAGTAGTTCTACTTAATACGGTTGCTAGCAATTTATGAAAACAGTTGCAATAAAGCAGGCTTGAGACAACTCAGTTGCAGGTGTGTTCTTACTGATGTTGATAAAATCTTTAACTTTTCTTGCAGAGTACCAGTGGCCTTCATTATAAATTCAATTTTGTATCTTTTTTTGTTTAAGTAAAGGCAGAATTATAAGAGTACAGCCCTTTAAATTTTTCAGTAAGCCTTTGTTTTCTTGATATTTCATCTTAGCCATCATCCTGCTATCTGGTAACACACACCTCTGAGGCTCTGCGGTAAGTAAGAGAAGATCTCATTCTTTCATGAGGTCTGTGCACCACAGATTGACTGGAATGGGTGCAATAAGTGGTGGGAATACCTTTCTGTCCATCAGGGCCAATATATGAAAGAGGCAGCATGCTCTGAAGGACAATTATTTATAACTTACTGTTATAAATAGGTCTAGGAACCAATATACTCTGGGAAACATTAACTTCTTAGTTTAAAGGTTCATCTCTACTGGATTCACACGTGGAGTTATGGGCAGGAGTGGAAATATCAAAGAAAATTAAATTGGGCATTTCTCCCCGCAACAAATTAAAGAAAGAAGCTACTGCTAAATCTAACTTTGAACTCTCATTGGTTCTTCGTACAAGGCACCTAAGGTTTTGTCTTGGCCTTGCACCTGTCCTGGCAGTGGGACAGTCTTTTGCCTGGTTTGATATGGGTATAACTGGCTTAACTGGGTCCAAATCACTGCAGTCCTGACTGACCCTTCTTTTGCTCTTGCTACTGGTGCTCTCAGTTTGGGCACACAGTTTTTCTTCAGCAGTGTGCCATTGCTATGAAATTTAGATTTACAATCTATTGCCCAGTGAAAATTTTTCATGCAATGTGGACACTGAATGGTGAGTAAATTTACTGTTGGGGCTGGTGACTGTATAGGCTGTAGACAGTGCCAGTAAATGTGTCCATGCATGCAGTTTAAACATGTAACCATATCAAATTTATTAACAAAATGTTGATATATAGCCTGTGCCATGAGAACAGAAATGTGGGTGGTGGAACCAATATTTTCACATGCATGAATATAATCAGATAAATTTTTGTAGGAAGTACCAAAGCTAACACTCTTATACATTCATCATTAGCATTCTCATAGGCTTATTATAAAGAAGCATT
>PVJA010052488.1:0-12389 GCA_004027025.1 Myocastor coypus
CTCCCTCTCCCTCTCCCTCTCCCTCTGCCTCTCTCTCTCCATCTCCCTGCCCCTCTCCCTCTGCCTCTGCCTCTCCCTCTCCATGCCATGGTAACGTGGATTTCCTCTAGTATATCTTTCCACCATGATGTTTCTCATCATAGACTGAACTCTTTGGAATCATAGCCACATAAGCCTCTCGTTATGGGTTGGATCCAACATTCTCCCCAAAGTCTCATGTCTGTAGAAGCTGACTTGATCATGGTGTATGCTGCCTTGTTCTTAGGTGGTGGGACCTGGTAAGAAGCAGGTCCCTAGGTGTACAACCTAAAGGAATATAATCTTCCTAGTTCCTCTCTTGCTCCTCTGCTTCTGGCTGCCATAGGTCGAGCAACCTTGGCTCTGCCAGGGCTCCCTGCTCCCTGGTTTTGCCTTGAAACCTGCTGGCCCACGGACTAAAGCCATGAGCCTAAATAACCCTACCTTCTTCTACGTTTCGGGTGTTGAGTCTTGCATTTTGGTGATAGGAAGGTGACCGATACATCTCTCCTGCTTTAAACTGCAGTGATTGGGTCTTTTGTCTTAGCAACAGAACACTAATTAATACATACAGTTAGATGCTAACAAAGTCCTTGTTCTTTTAACCCCAAGGGAAGCAGTTTTGAAATGATGGACTACACTTCTCCTGATCTGTTCCTGCTTTCCTTCAGTGATTTTCTGGTGATAAAGCTGATCTCCATTGACCAACTCATCAGAACATTTATGTATTTCTTAATGTGAGGTGTTGCTAATTCTAAAATCACAAAGGAAAACCAATTAGGTTTTTACACTGAATTTGGAGGGTTTTTTTTGTTTTTTTGTTTTTTTGGTTTTTTTTTTTACTTATTACCAGATTTAAAGTCTACCTGAATAGTACAGAATGCTCTCATTCTAAGATCCTTGGGGCCCGGCGGGATGGCTCAGTGGTCTAAAGCACCTGCTTGGGAAAGCTTGGGCGGCTTCAGGGACCGCGGTTCGATCCCCGGCACCACATGCTATGCCAGCCCTGCCCTTGGGGTGGGCTGAGCTGGCCATAAAAATTAGTGAATAAACAAAAAAGGTTCTGAAACAAGAAAAAAATAAATAAATAAAATTAAATAAAATAAAAAAAAAGAAAGTGTTTAAAAAAATAATAATAATAAGATCCTTAAAATTAATTTCATTTTCACAGATCCTATTTCCAAAATGGTCACATTCACAAGTCCCTTGGAATAGAATGTGGATGTATCTGTAAGGGTCATGACTGAACCACTACCATACCTGAAGGTCCAAAGTATCTGTAAATATAAGGGAGCACAGATCCTTTGCTCCCAGATGAGATGGGGTCCTGGATATTAAATGCACTTAATTCCTACCTCTAGCCAACAAGCAAAGATCTTGACCTTTTCCTCTACATCTTCTGCTCTCACAGAGTGGGAACTGGTATATTTAGTGGGCCAGGCTAGGATGCTCTAAGCCACAAATCACCTATCTTAGATGTTTGCTCCGAGCTTCTGCTGCCTGGTATCCACAGATATAACTGCAAATGTGCAGTACCCATGTGCAGACCCGACTCTCTGAGCAGCTAGGTCCAGCCCAACCATGCCAACAGTCAGATTTGTACAAATGTTTTGCTCTGTGCAGAAATATATCTATCATAAGGTTAATGAATTTTAAACTTTAGCAGTAGAGCCCTTTTATAAGGAGGCTGCAGGCATGTTATACCCATAATCTGCTATTTTATTGACGAGAACTCCCAAACTAGATGTTTCACACCTCCAAAACCTGAATCAGCCCCATCTCCTACACCCAATAGCAGCTCTAACTTACAGATTATACCATTGGACCTTAATAAGTATTTGTTATGATGATTAACATCTATTGCGCACCAATATTAGTAAAAATATTTGCTTTTGAGGAGTTCAAGAATACAACAGAGAATAGAGATATCAATAAGCTAATTATCAAATAAAAATCATGACTCGGTTAAATATCATGAAGTAACATGTTTTCAGAAGTAACAAGAGACTCTGAGGTAGGGAGGTTTCTAAAGAAGCCAATAGCAACAGCAGAGGTGATATCTAAAGACAGTAATAAGTGACTTAGCAGAAAAGAAAGAAGTAGAAAGAGAATTTTCCAGGCTCAGGCAAGAGAAGTAGTGTAGAAGGAAAGAACCTGGTGTTTTCAAGGAACTGAAACAGGGTAAATCAGCCACAGCACAGAGCAAACAGAAGTACTTGGCAGGCAAACCAATAACACAAGTCCCATCGGCAATACAGAGATTGTCAACCTTTATAACAACAGCAATGTGTGTTGAAGTGTGCTCAGATTGCATATCAGGGTGGAGCACAGATAGGAGAAATGACTAGCCAATGTGTATTTTGGAAAGAATCCTGGGCAAGCAAGACAGATCAGCAGATTAAGCACCTGCTTAGCCAAGCACAGGGACCAGGGCTCGATCCCCCGTACCACATGCTCCATCAGCCCCACCCCCTGACATGCTGAGCCAGCAACTGAGTCCAGGTGTGGTGGTGCATGCCTGTAATCCCGCACTGGGGAGGCTGAAAATAGGAGAATTGCTACAAGTCCAATCTGTGTAGTGAGACCCTGTACCAAAAAAAAGGAAAAGGAAGGAAATAAGGAAGGAAGCAAGGAAGGAAGGAAGGAAGGAAGGAAGGAAGGAAGGAAGGAAGGAAAGAAAGAAAGAAAGAAAGAAAGAAAGAAAGAAAGAAAGAAAGAAAGAAAGAAAGAAAGAAAAAAAGACTCCAGCTTCACCACAGTAATTAACAGGGTCAAGGCAAGACCGGGCAAGAAGATCCTGGTAGTGGGCTCCTGGGGCAGAACAGAAAAAATAACAATGGTATAGTGGGAGTTAGAAAAATGTACAAGAACTGAAAAGAACTGCAAAGATAGAAGAGTAGCAAGAGTAAAATATTCATATTTGTTGGGAGATGAGCCACCAGAAGGAATGGTAAGTTGTCGGCTATAATGCTGTAGACGGAATGTGAAATCCATGTGCTGAAATTGTAACCCCTAGTATGATGCTATGAAGAGGTGTGAATAGGCCATGGTGCTAAAGCTCTCAAGAATAGAATTAACACCTTTATAACAGAAGACAAAGAGAGAAATCCTTCGTCCCATGTGCCATGTAAAGATGCAGGGAGATGGTGCCATCTACGGACCTGAAGGGGGACTCCACTAGATATTAGCTCTTTGAACATCTTGGTCTTGGACTGGCCAGGTGCCAGTGCAGTCGGAAGTCAGTTTCTATGGGTTAAATCTGGTCCCACTACTCTGTCCGAGCTTCCATACAGTCTAAAATAGATAGTTGCAGGATTATTTTCTTTATGTATCTAATTGACTAGTACTGTGTTAGCTGGGGTGGAGACTCCAGTGGGAAGTCATTTATCTTGAGAGGAACAGGATGGTTGATTGTCGCGCGCTGCCTCGCCAGCAAGGAGGACGCAACACACAGCTCTTCCTTCAGCGGTTTATTCAGGACCCTTGTACAATCTTGCTTCTTACCCCCCGGTTGTCGTTCTTACTTCTCCCCCGAGCACCCGCGGGCTTCTAACTAAATACTCCCGAGCATCCAATCCTGGTTAGCTACGTGGCACTCAATGGTAGGTCCACATACGCGGAAGCAAGCCAGGGGTTTCAGCCTTGACCATATATGGTAATAAACAACGGGCGGAGAGCACTCACCCCTCGGGGGTGGAAGGTGGAAGCCGGCGCCATCTTTAGGGTATGGCAGTACCCTGCTTTCCACAGTTGATGACTTTCAGACTAACTCCTTCAAGTGAAAATGTTATGTAGGAGGTTGAACACATAGAAACTCAAAAGAGAGTTCCAGGTGGAGACATCACTTTTTGACTGAACAAGAGACAACAGAAGTCGCAAGTATAGATGAGACCATACAGGGAGAAAGAAAAGGAAGAAAGAGAGAGGGCCCCAAAACGACCTTTGAGAAGCAGCACTTGGTTTGCTACAGGAGGATTCTCGCTGTCAAGGGGAAGGAGAAAGAAGGAGCATTGAGAGGCAACAGGAAGACCAGGAGAACACCGGCCCCCACAGTCAAGGGGAAAGTATGTCAGCAGGAAGGCTGTGGATAGGTGGAACATACTGAGAAGCCAAGTCCTGCGGCAGGACATGACATCAGGCTCACCAGCGGGAAGGTCTGCAGGAAGAGCTCTTCTGAAACACTGATGACTGAGGGCAGGGGCTAAGTTCCAGGGAGTTCAACAGAACACTGGCTGTAAAGACAGAGAGGGCTGTGGAAGGATGGTTGCTTTCATTTGTTTATTATTGTGCTGTGTTGTTTACTTCAGTTTTCTAATCTCAGATGTCTGCTGTTTTCATAAACCAGACGAAGAATGTGTTTGAAAAGGCAATCAGGTCAGCTAAGAGACAGACCCTGATCAGCAGTAGGTTCCCAAGAAGGCAGGGGGGAATGTGCTCAGGTTGCAGGTGGGAAATGCACCAAAGGTAGGACGGATAGTCTCTGATGGCCTCATCTCCCTGCTGAGCCTGAGGACAGCAGGAAGAGGAGGAAGCGATGCCCCACAGAGAAAAACTCTGAAAAGCTTGAGCCAGGAAGTTCACACTCTGAACTCTGGGCCACAATGCCAGGAAAAGTCTCATGCCAGGCAAAGGGATCCAATTTTCTGGATCCCCTGTGTGGGATAGGCCTTCTGGGTGTCCTCTCACACAGTGTTTCTGGCTTGTATGAAAGGATTTCCACTAACATTACAGGAGGTCTTCGGTGTCTCAGTAGAGCTCTGGGCAACAGGACTGTACTTTACATCTCCAAGTGGTTTTCTGCTTCAGCAGATTTGGAAATTTGAATACCTTTTTGTGGCAAACCATTTCTCCCAAGAAAACTACCCATTTTTCTTCAGGGAAACTATAAAGTCATACTCACACGCACACAGTCATTTCAGGGGCTTGGCTAAGCATTCTCCATGGTGGTATAAACTGTTGTGTGAGTTGAATCAGAAAGATCCCCACTGAGTCAGTGGCTTCAGGCAGAGGAATGGCTTTGTGGTCTGCCTGGAGTCACACAGCCTGAGAGCTATTAACCATCGGCTGCTTTGGGGGAGATATTTTTAACCTCATTTGCACTTTCATTCTAAGTCAGGGGGCCAAATTAATATGTGCAAAGCAATTAGCAAACTGCTCAGGCCTTTGGAGAGAAAAGTTAAGAAGACAGTGCATAACAGAGACCATCAGGGGAGTCTCTTGATGTACAAATGCAGACATGAAGGCCAGAGAGGGTTGGAAAACAGAAGGAGAAAGGTCAGAGATTTCCCTCGAGGGGGCAGAAATCGACAGACAGACAGACATTCTTTACATGTTGTTCTGTTTCCATCACTGACTGGCTGTAAGGCTTTGGAAAACTGACTCAGCCTCTGTGTGCCCTTGCTCCAAAACTGTGACATATTAGTGGCTACTCCAGAGCTGAACTGAGGGCTAACAAATACTCAGTCCTTACCACAGGGCCTGTGTGATCCGAACCATCCCTAAATACTGTTCTTTTTTGTGCTTGTATTAGTGTGCGTTAAAACATTAAGAGGTCAGCTGTTTGTACATTGCAACCGAAGTTTGGAGCCACTGAGCAGGGCTTGTCCGCTGGTGCCCCCTTCCTCACCCACTATGTGGAAAAGGAACATGAGGAAGCAGTTACTAGAAAAATGTGTCTCTCTCAAAAGAGTTTGGGGTGTGTTTTAAGTCTCCTTTCTCAAGAGCAAGAGTGTCCCTCAGTCACCTCAACATGGATGAAGAGCTTCACCGGGGTCACCTGGAAAAGAGCTTAGTGTCTGCATCTCACCTCAGAACAGCAAGCACATAGAGTTCTGTTTAATTCTAGAGAAGAGGGGCAGAACTGGCTTAGTCTGTATCCTGAGCATTTGACCCACAGCAGCAAGAGTTCTTCCTGGAATGTAGACCATGCTCTGGCCATGTACAAGAAGGAGCTGACTAAAAGGCCAGCGGGACTGCTGACAGCTGGACCTCAGGTAAGGGAGCTAGAAATACCTGAGAACAGAGGAAGTGATTCTGGGGGCCAACTAGAGTGGACATGCATTCACCACATCCAGGGAACCACAGGGAATTCTAGGGTATGTGGTGAGAAGATAAAAGGAAAGAGTGTGAGGAATGGGAAGAATGCTCTGCTGATACAAACAGGATAGCAACCCTGTGAGATGAAGACTTCACTGCACACTGTCAAGCCCAAAGAACACAAAGGGCACCTCAAGTCACAAGTAGGCAAAGTCAGTGAATGTCTATTGCTGCTATAACAAACCATCGAAAACTTCATGGCTTATGACTACTGTAAATGTTACAGGTCTGGGTGACACGTGTCAGAGAGGAGCCTCAGGGCTTAAAATCAAAATATCAGCAAAGCTCCTCTCCTCCAAGCTCTAGGGAAGAATCTAGATCTTCTTGCCTTTTCCAGCTTCTAATGACTGTCATGGCCCATGGCCTTGGTGCCTCTTCAAACTAGCAGTGGCAAGCCAAGTTTTCCTCATGTCCTAACACACTGATATGCTGATAGCCTCCCACTTCTCCTTTCCATATACATGGATTCTTGGTATTCTATTGGCCTGCCCCCTGCGAAATCCAGAATAATCGCCCTGTTTCAAGGCCAGCTGATCAGCAGCCTTCTAAGGTCAGTTCTCACCTACTAGGTAAGCTAACCTGTTCCTAGGTCCTACTGGATGTTCTTACATCCTACTGGGTGTACCATCTTCGAGGAGCCATTATTGCCCCTTCCACGATAAGACTGTTCTCCCCCCCCCCTTACTTTCTGCTTTTGTCTTAAAATCAGCTTTGGAGGAGGCAAGGAAGCCTGCCCAGTGTTGGTGTAGACACCCGGTCACAATGTGGGTCTTGAAGGTCCCCATAGGTTGAACAGTTGGCCTTAGGCTGGTGCTAACAGAATATATAAGAGGCGGAGACTAGTGGGAGGCACTGGAGTCACCATACACATGCTCTTCAAGGGAACAGCAGAGCCCCAGAATCTTTCTTCTTCTTCTCTTCTGCTCCCTGACCTCTGGCAAGTAACTTCGCCATGCTGGGCACTCCTGTCATGGTATGCTGCCTTGCCACAGGCTGAACGCAATGGAGTCCACAGATCATGGGCTGGAGCCTCTAAAACCAAAAGCCAAAATAAATCTTCCCTCTTCATAAAATAATTCTCTAAGGTATTATAGAAGCAGAAAATCAACACACTAATACATATGCACACACACACACACACACACACACACACACACACCTGGGAATCCGAAGAGGCCTACTACTTCCTCTTTACCCGGAATCATGCCCATCATTCCGAACTTTCTCATGACTACAGGCAGCAGCCAGAAGGACAGAGATCACATTTGAAATAAAAATGAGCTACAGAAACACAAGTGCATCGTGAGCTCACTGACATGTCAAACCTAAAAGACTTGATCTCAGCTGGGCACGGGGGCAGATGCCTCCAATCCCAGCACTCGGGAGGCTGAGGCAGGACGATTAGTGTGAGTTCGAGACCAGCCTGGGCTACAAAAGTGAGCTCGAGGCCAGACTGAACTGCATAGCAAGACTCTGTCCCAAAAAGACAAAAATAAATAAATAGATAAATCGACAAATAAACAAACAAACAAACAAATAAGTATATAAATGACTTGATCTCATCGACATTGGAACAGTGGTTATCATCAGCTACGAACAGCTGCAGAGAAAGGACACTGATTGGTGGGTACCAAGTTACACTTTGGCCAGAGCAGAGAGCTTTGAGGTCCCAAGTACTACACATTTCAAGAAGCTATAAGAAAAATTTTAAAAGCTTTCAATATAAAGAAATTATAAATATTTGAGGAGATAAATGTTTAACCTGATTTAAACATTATGCGATACATACATGAGTAAAATGTTATGTGGTATCCCATTAATAGGTATAACTTTCATGTTTTTGTATAGCAATTAATAGTAAGAATTGAATGGATTGAAGCAAATAAAATTAGTTAAAATTAAACATTTTTATTACTATACTTGAACAATTAAGTAACCGAGTTGCATCTCTGATTAGAATTAATGGGTGACTTTTTAATTATGATAAGAAGGCATGAGATTACTTTTCTGCATTTTATCCAAAACAAGGAGAAACCAGACTTACAGAAGAAGTGTAAATGGTGCAAGAGGGAAGGCAGAGTTCTTTTCTGCACACATTTCCACAATTCACTCTAGTTCAATCTACCACTTATCATTGGCTTTATTCTTATTGCTGTGATAGTTACTCCTGCAATCAGTCTTTGAGCAACAGCAAGGGAGAAATCCTGTCTTGCTCATTTACCTGTCCATAGCAGCAGTGCATTGCCCAAATAGAGCTGGTGAGATAGCTCAGCGCACTAAGTGCCACTTAGCCAAGTGCAGAGACCAGGGTTCTATCCCCAGTGCACATGCCACGCCTGCCTCAGGAGCACTGAACCAGTGACCAAGTCTGGACATGGTGGCACACACCTGTAATCCCAACCCTGGAGAGGCTTAAAACAGGAGGATCACTAGGAGTCCATTGGGCACAGTGAGACCCTGTACCAAATACACAAAAGAATCATCACCATCATCCAAAATGTTGTATTTTAAAAGTGGGTATATGCAGCAACATCCTATAAGAATCGAGGGCAGAGTAGCTTCCAAATGACCATGGCCCTCATTCAAAGTGTCCGGTATGATATGCTGTTTTGTACCATTGAAACCCTTTTACCAATCATGAACTCTCTCTTATTGCTTTGAGTTGTGGTTATTGTTTTTGCTCTCAACTCCAGAGTCGCATAATTATGCTTTATAACATATGGTGCATATAGTTCCCTAAGAAGATGGCCCCATTAAAATTTATAACGCAGAGAGTTTGCGTCTGACTTTAAATAGGCTTAACTGACCAAATTAGAGTAGCTTTTTTTAGTCCTGGGAGAGAGAAGGCTAGAATTCAGAAACTGTACAAGCATTCAGGGCAGCCACACCCTCCAGCCACTGTCAGATTCAGTCTCCACAAAGCTGGAACCAAAGGTGGAGTGGAGGCATGTGGGCTTCTGAGAAAGGAAAGGTGTCAGCTGATCACGTCTGACTTTTGATTTTTCAAAAATCAAGCGGCGAGAGTAGGGCAACATGAAAGGTCGAGAAACAAATGCAAAGGAACCGAAAAATGCCTCTGAGATGCAAAAATAAAGCCTCCTTCTTCGTATATAGGAGGCCAAGCAACACATGATAGACGGGACAGTCCCACCCACACCACCTTTCCAGCTGCCAGGGCTTAGGACACACTCAAAAGTAACTACACTGAGGAGTCTCCCCAGGCCGAGAAGTGACTGGAGCTGCAAATAGGCAGCTGGGGAAAGATGATACTAAAGAGATAAACCGCGGTATCCAGAAAGGAGTCAAGGGCAGTAATCTGGGAGGGGTTGGGCTGCCCCAGCTGGGGCTGATGGGGGAGGGGTGGGCCCTCTGCTGGGACCAGGAGGTCACGGGTATCCATTCTGAGCTCACCAAAGGTGTTGCGATTACCAGGCTAGTTTCCTGGAGACAAGGAAGCATTTTGAATAAGTACAGTTTCCTGATTTTTAAACTTGGATTTTTGATTTATATACCTGATTTTATGACAGCCTAGATCATTCTCAGAAAATGACTCCAGGCATTTATAAGTCCACCGAATGACGATCCATAGACATCCATTCTGAGCAGCCAGGGACAGCTCTCTCTAAATTCCAATCTTGATTCGATGACCATGGACTTATAGAGTCTTTAGAAACAGTGCTAATGTACTAGCCCAGCAAGGACAAATCTAAGGCATGTATGCTGCAGCAGGTTGTTATTGAAAGCTCTAAGAGGTTATCACTGTACTAGCCTAACAACACACACACAGAGACGCGCGCGCACACACACACACACACACACACACACACACACCCCTCACAGAAAAATCCTATTCACCCTGCAAGGTCTAACTTAAATGCTACACCTCTAAGTTTTCTCCACTCACATAATCCTCTGAATGGGAGAAATAGAAAAATCAATGGAGTCAGAGATGCACAGTTTTTCACATCTTTTTAGCTGAAGGGCTATAGTTTAACCAAAAATCTTTACAGAAATCAATACTCGAAACAGCCCAAATGGCTCTACTCTAGCGGAAGGGAGGAAAAAAGCCTAGAATTCACTCTCTGAGCTACCTCAGGCCACGCCATGACAGAGGAATGTCTCCATCAACAATTTAAAATCACTTATCTAGTGTAACTCTTATTTTACAAACGAGAGGATTGATAAGAAATCTGATATCAGCAAACAGAATATACAAAGGCGTCATGTGCTTCTTCCCAACCATGCACAGTAAATAGTATAATATTTATGTTGTCCGTACCCAGATTTGGAGGTATAGCTAATGAATTCTAGATGTGGTCTCAGAATCCTCCTCAGTACCACATTCCAATAGTCTGCTGACAAGTGATTAGAGATGACACATAAGAGGAACTTAATTGCCATTGGTATTCTGGTATTATTTTTTCTGCCTTAAACATTCGCATGTATTGTTTTATGTCCATAAAAATACAAAAAATGAACACATTAGATCTACTCATGAGTGAGGGTGGTGATATCATTTTAAAAGTCAAAATGCTGGGGGAATCTCTTAATGTTTTAATGTTTGGGTGAGTAAAAGCTGGCATTTCAAATCCCAGTTCTCACCTAGGCATTATTACTTTTAAGCTATTTTATTCTTTGTTGTTTATATTTTCCTTTGCAAGGAAGAGAAATGAATGGGAATGGGGTGGTATCGCCTTGTTCCTACCAAGCTGAGGTTCCCTATTTGGCCTCTAAGGACACCAGAGAAGGACACTCCTCTCTCCTCACCATTGGTCAATGCCTGCTCCCACCAGTAATGGGCATTTCTGCTCCTTGCGAAACTTTCACTGACGCTGCCCTGTAAGGGGGACAAGAATGTTGTGTCTCTGCTCGACACGTGACTTCCTAGACATTGTTATGGGCACAAGGAAAATGCTTTCTCATTGAAAGAGGATGCTGGGAAAGTCCTGGCTTCCTGGTAGCTATCACCCTGGTGAAACACTAGTTTTCCTTATCAGAGTCCATAGAAATGACACCTAATCTCCTTATGTCAGCTTTTGCTGCATGGATAGAAGTGGGACTTCATTGTGTGTGTGTGTGTGTGTGTGTGTGTGTGTGTGTGTGTGTGTGACATTAGATTTATGAAGACTCTTTTCTTTTTTTTTCATGATTTAATATTTTTATTGTTTAAATTTAACAATGATTATATTACATATTTTCATCATCAGATCAGTTTAGATTAATACGTATAGGTCTATAAGATTGATCCAACAATTGAAACAATTAAACATTAACATTTTCAATAAACATTACTTTATTTTTTCTTTTTCCCTTTTCTTTTTTTTTAAAGTTGACACATTACATGTTGTCCTCACAACAGTTCTACAGAGCAGTGTGTGGGCATGAGGCATGACCCACCACCCTATTGATGTTGCTAAGAAGAAAAAAAAGAAAGAAGAAAAGAAAATTCTTCTCTCTGAACTAAGAGGAAGCAGATGTATACACAGTCAAATGTTCTGCAATTGCAGTGAGCCACCAGTGAAGCTTGTAATGTTGGAGGCTATTGATCTAAGCCTCCTAAAGCTCATCTCACCAGTCTATCTCTGCATTTCATGCATTGTAATTAAGCTTTTTTTTTTTTTTTTTTCTGGGTGATCAAGGGCAAGTCAAAGCAAGACCTGTACAACAAAACAGTCATTTTTTTGTATCTTCCAGGGTCAAATCCCCTCAGGATTAAGTTTGGGACCATATACAGTACTTTGTAGAATCGTTGTTAGTGTCAGCCTTTGGGATGAGTCACGGCCAATGCTTGGCCAGTTTGCTTTCTGTGAAAGCCTGAGAGAATGTTTTTCTCTGGGTGACTCTCCTTAGATACATAGTTCATTTCTCCCTTCCCTCTGAGGTCCCATAATCTCTTTGACCAGAAAATTTGGGACACCTCTAAGTTATAGAATATTACAGCACAGGTTCTCTTATATCCTGAGTCCTTATTGACCTTGAAGGGCTAGGGCCAAAATATTGGCTATCCTTATAGCCCTTCTTTTTCTCCAATTGTCGGTCTGTTAACTTACATTCTCAACCCTCCAGCAGAAAAGCTTTGTGATACTATTACTCTATAACATAGGTACTGGGCTTATCATCACTGGCTTTCTGAGCATCAAATATCTTTGACTTAGCTTGTAAATGATATTTTCTGACCATCATTGATATTCTAATAACTTTCCATACAATGTGATATAAGCAGTTACACAATTTTGACACAGATATTTGGAAATTCAAGGAAATACAAAATTGTA
>PVJA010052489.1:0-12378 GCA_004027025.1 Myocastor coypus
AGGAAGGAAGGAAGGAAGGAAGGAAGGAAGGAAGGAAGGAAGATGAAAAGCAGCTAGAAATCTCACCATTGCTGGTTTGAAATATAAGATATGAAATAAATTTTAAATGGATAACAGATACATGGACGTTTGATTAGAATATGTAATGGTTTAATAATTTTTACAAGCTAAAATTGTTTTATTTGTTGTAAGTCTAGTTCTATAAAATGCTCTTTAAGTATATTTAATAGATCCTTACAAACACCTTGAAAGGTGGTAGTATATCTATTTTGGAGATAACCTATTTAACACTTAAGTTAGTTTATAACAATAATAAGTAGAGAGAGAGGAATTTCATATTTGGACCAGATTTTCTCCAATGCCCAATTTCAATATTCTTACCTTTTTCAAATTTAATAATCAATTATGATTCCCATTGTTCAAATTAGTCATAAAATGATTCAGAGCAACACATTTAGAATATTTAAGTGAGGGCAAGGGAGATAGCTTGGCAGTCTAAACACCTGCCTGCCAAGTCCAAGGATCAAGGTTCTATCCCTAGTACCACATGCTGCACTGGCCCCGGAACCCTGGTTGTGCCATGCAGGCTACCAATACTGGGTATGGTAATACACGCCTATAATCCCAGTGCTGGGCAGGCTGGCACAGGAGAATCACTACAAGACTGAGCTACGGAGTGAGACCTATACCAAGTTAATTAATTTTTTAAATAGGAATTTATAAGTGAATAAGCAATATTTGCTCCAAAAAAGTCTTATGGATAAACAATAAGCAAATTGCAAAATGGCAACATTAAAGAGAGTCTCATTAGTAAATTATAATAAATTGTAAAATATCAAATTAGTACTAAAGTCTGATATGTTAAACAATGATAGACCGGCAGTATGGTGGTATTTGTATGCTGTTGAATAGTCTGGAACTTCATAAAGATTTTGTAAAGTATTTCCACTAGAACTTCAGATGCAATGTCATTTTATAGTCTTAAGCCATGTAGTATTGAGTTAAAGGAAATATTTCAAAACACATCATGTTGAAAAGCAGCTATTTGGTTTCTGAAAAGTACTGGAAGCATTTTTATAAAATAAATTACATTCAAACAGCTACAGTAAGAAGATAAGTAGATTAAATTGATTACCTGTTATACTGATTTTATAAATATGTATATATATAAATAATATACATATAAATTTTTTAAATAATGGGAAAAAAATGTATGCCACCAGTGAGTTTACTTGTAACCTCTAAATAACTAATATGTTTTATGATTTCAAGTAAATATTTGTGCTTTAAGTTTTAAAGTTAAGAATTTACATTTTTAATAATTGTTTATATAACACCTTTACATCTAAGACCATTAAACCTGTTTATCTAGAGAATTATTAGAATAATATTAGATAATAGAAGATATAAAAAAAGTTTAGCATGATGTATACTCATTTGGCATGTATACTTCAACATTGTAACAAAATTACAACTTGTTTTTCAGATACTACCAATAATTTCTGGAAAACTGCAAAATTTGCCTAAAAGAATTTTTTAATATCATTTTTATCTTTTAGGATTTTGAATTATGGGATGATGTAGGGTTAAACATTCCAAAACCTCCAGACTTATTACAACTGTACCGAGATTTTGGAAATCATCAAGTGACAGGGAAAGATCTTGTGGATGTGGCCAGTGGAGTAGAAGAAGATGAATTAGAAGCTCTGACACCAGTTTTAGACAACCTTCCTCCAACCCTTGAAACTCCTCAGTCTTTAGAGGTGAAAAATACAGTGCTTAGTCTCGTCCATGTAAAGTATTTACTAAATGATATATAACCATATGTGAAATATTCAATTTCTCTTTTTCTCTGGTTTTAATTTTAGAAGTCCTTGATAGTACAGAAATTAGAAGATAAAATTAGTTTATTAAATAGTGAAAAATGGTCATTGATGGAGCAAATCAGAAGACTTGAAAGGTTAGTACTTGATAATTTCTAAAACAATCTTAGCTTTAAAAGACACTGGCGAGTACTCTGTAGAACAATTGTGAGGACAATATGCAATATGTCAACTTTCAAAGAAAAGAAAGGGGAAAAGAAAAAAAAAGTAATGTTGATTTAGAAGGGTTAATGTTTAATTGTTTGATCAATCTTATATACCTATATGTATTAATCTAAACTGATCTGATGATGAAAATATGTAATATAACCATTGTTAAATTTAAAAAATAAAAAATTGAAACTTGAAAAAAAAATTAAATAAAGACTATAGTACACTTCTAAAAATAAAAAAATAAAAGACACTGGCGAATTAGACAAATATACAAAACAACATTTCTAATATAAGGTCTAATTTTTTCCACATTGTAGTAGTTCTGAAAATCTGTACCTCCTTTACATATTTTGAATATTAAAATGCCTTTTCTCCATAAAATTATATTATTAATGTTACATCATTATTTTTATAGCTAATTATGTCTTAGAAATATGAAATAAGATGTTTTGACTTCAGTTTAGCCAGTAACAATAAAATAATACCTTCACATTAATGTTGTACATGTTTTCCACTTACTATTTCTTTACTTCTTATAATAATATGATTTTATGGAATTATCCCCTTCAAGTAAAAAAGAAATGTTAAGTTGTAAGCTAAAGTAGGATTTATTGATCACCTTTTTGTATTTCATTGCTAAGAATTTATATCTGTCCTTTTAGGTTATGAAGCAATAGTGAATATTGTACAGAAGCATTAAACATTTTATAAGACTTACCCTATTGTAAAAAGTTCACTTGTTCTCTCATAATTGCTTTTTTGTTCTACAGTGAAATGGACTTCCTCAAAAATGAGCACTTCACCATCCCAGCAGTATGTGACCCTGTTCAACATTCCCTGGACCAGTCTCCCCACAAAGACTCTGAAGATAGTGAACAGAGTCCAATTATAAATACTTCAGATAAAGAGAAAAATGAGGATGTTTGTCTTTCCATATCACAAGAAGTTGTTTCCACTAGTCCTAAAAAGAATTCAGATTCTTTTCCTAGGAGAGAAAAAGGAGTGCCATCACCTTCTCCATCAAGTAAAAATACAGTTCATTTTGATAAACCTAATAGGTTAGTTTGCCTCCTATATTTTGAAATACATCTTTAAATTTTTAGTATATTAAAAAACCTTCAGTTCTTATTTGAATTGCTTTCACAGATGTATGTATGTGTTTACATTTGACATGAACTTAAGGTACAGCAAAATACATACCACAAAAACATTACAAAGTAATTACTACATTAAAGTACATCATTAAGGCATAAATAATACATGGCCTATGTTATATGTTAGCTGATTACTTAAGACAATAAATAATGTATACTTTCATATCTGTGTGCTGTAAATACTTTTACCCAATGCTTTTGGTCTTTTATACTCAAAAGTTCATTTTTATAATATCAAAAATATTGACTATGTAATATAGTTTTGACTCCAGTCCTTTTTCCTGTCTCTATTAGTAATATTGCATCATCCATTTTCTCTTAAATCATTTATTATTTTAGGAGTGTGTGTTTGCAGTAAATAATGATTACATAATGATTCGTTATGGGGAGTTGGTACACATACTGAACATATCTTAACTCTTCTTTTCCCTTTCACTGCCCTCCCAGCCCCCTCTGGCCCTCTTCCCATTTCCAAAAGATCTGTCACCCTATTTACTACTGTCTATCTTTCATTTTGCCCTTTATTTGTATTTTGGATTTCTCATATAAAAGAAACCCTGCAATGTTTAAGCTTGTATGTATGATTAATTTCACTTAACATTATGGTCTTATAGTGCATTCATTTTCCTCCAAATAACTCAAGTTTATCATTTATGGTGTAGTAGTGCTCCAGTGTGTATAAATACTGCTCTTTGTTAATCTATTCATGTGTTATAGGGTGCTTCCAAGTTTAGCTATTATGAATTGTGCTGCTGGAAACATGTGGATGCATGTTATCAGTGTAATATGATTTCTTTAGCTCTTTCAGAAAGATATCTAGAAAGGTAATTGCTGGATCAAATGAAATTTCTAATTTTAGTTCTGTGAAGAATCTCCATACTGAGAGTGGTTGTACTAATTTACATTCCCACCAACAATGTAGAAGAGTTCTTATTTGGATCTAACCTCACCAGTATTTTTTTTTTTTTGGTACCAGGAATTGAACTCAGGACCTTGCACTTGTCAGGCAAGTGCTTATTCTATTGAGCTATCTCCCTAGCCCTTCACCAGTATTTTTTATTGTTTGATTTCTAGATGATAGCCATTCTTTCTGGAGTAAAAAGAAATCTTAGTGCTGTTTTAATTTGCATTTCTGTAATGACCCAATATGTTAAACTTTTTTTTAATGTATTATTGGCCACTGGTACTTCTTCAGAGAAGTAATTGCTCATTTCTCTTGTAAGAAAGGCTAACTAAAGAAGAGAGCTACAAGCCAATATTGTCAGAGAACATAGACAAAATTGGTTGGCTCTTTATTTGAGGGGAATCTAATTTTTTCTTTTTTACTTCTTTATATATTCCATGTCTTAGTCCTCTGTCAACACTTGGCTGTCAAGTTATTTCCCATCTGTAGGTTGCCTCTTTTCTCTGTTGTTTTCTTTGTTATGTAGAAACAGTAACTTGACACAATCCCATTTTTTACTTCTTCCTAATATTAGGTGTTATTTCTTATACAAATTGGGTTCTATTCAGAAAGTTCTTGTCTACACCTATGTGTTCAAGAGGTTTAGCTATTTTGTCTTCCAGCAGGTCATGTTTCTGTTTCAGTTTTGATTTTAGTTTAGTATAGGCTGATAGATGATGTAGGGTGATTTTACTTTAGTGTAGGGGTCTAAATTTCAGTCTTCTGCATGTGGATAGCCAATTTTTCCAACAGTATTTGGAACAGTATTTCCTCCATCATTTTTTGGCCCCTTGCCAAAGATAAGATAGTCAAATGTGTCCATGATTGTATCTATATCTTGTTATCACATTGATCCACATGTCAGTTTTGATACCAATCCCATACTGTTTTACTACACTTTAATCTTAGCCAAAAGGCTGAGAAGTGATCCCCATGCTCTTTTTAATTATTGTAGCTTTTATATAAAATCTCTTATGTTGCTCTTGTTACTCAGTATTGCTGTTTCTACTGAAATTTCTTCTGGTTCCATAGAAACTAGAATTTTTTTTTTTTAAACCCTGTGAGGAATTATGTGGATACTTTCATTGGTGTTGCGTTAAATTTATGTATCAATTTTGGAAGTATGGCCATTATGACTATATTTGATTCTGACTATCTAGGAACTTGGGTTATCTTTCCATTTTCTGCTGTCTTCAGTCGTCTTTTCCATAATGCTGTTTGTTATAGATACCTTTTACTTTATTGGTTGGGTTAATTTCTGGATACTGAGTTTTATGAATGTTATCGTTTTCCTAATTTTTTTTTTAATTTTATTTATTTTTTTTTTTCTTGTTTCAGAACCTTTATTTGTTTATTCACTCATTTTTATGGCCGGCTCAGCCCGCCCTGAGGGCAGGGCTGGCGCAGCATGTGGTGCCGGGGATCGAACCACGGTTCCTGAAGCTGCCCAAGCTTCCCCAAGCAGGTGCTTTAGACCACTGAGCCATCCCGCTGGGCCTAATTTTTTTCTAAGTGAATTCATTATAGGCATATAGAAACACTATTAAGGTTTGTGACTTAATTTGTACACTGGTACATTGCTAAATGTAGTTATTAGTTCTGTATTATTTAAAAAAAAAAACTGTACCACCCTTAACTATAGAAAAGAAATCATTAAATGATAGTATAAGCATTAATACAACCCCAACATAGACATACACACAGATCACATAGATAAATGAGAAAGGCAGTTAGGCTACTGGTCTCTGCTGAATGTAAGCAGCAGAGTAGGCCTTCAAGCAGACTGCTGGACTTATATTAGGACTTCCAGACCCAACTGTTCCTGAAACCACAATATTAGTCCTGGCTGCTCATCGTGGAGGCCTGTGTGTCCTTTCTGGTGTGTCCTCTTATGTTAAAGTTTAAACCTTTCAGGGAGTCTGTGTCCAGCTTGCAACTTTTCCACAACTATTATGACAGTCTCATTCAGTCACTATGATAACACTGGAAACCTGTGTCTCTAGTTGTTCTGTACCTCACTTTTAATTAACCCTTCTCCAAATGTCTCGTCTCTTCTCTTCTCTTCTCTTCTCTTCTCTTCTCTTCTCTTCTCTTCTCTTCTCTTCTCTTCTCTTCTCTTCTCTTCTCTTCTTGGCCTTCTCCATCCTTCTTCTCCATCCTTGGCCTGCCCATGGGGAAGTAGTCACTCTCATAATGAAACTCCATGCTGTTTTTGTAGTTTACAGTGACCATAGGCTTTTCTTGGGCCTACCACTGGTAACACAGTCTGTTGTTTTTCTCTGTAGCTGTCTACATTCTGAAATTATCTTTTTTCCCTATGCAGTGGTTTTCATTCAAGAGCAAGTCATTTGTTTGGATGGTGTTTCTCCTACCCTATGCCAAAGAGAAACAAAATGTAGAATAGGCTTGTAGTTCAACAGCCCCAACAAGGTTAATGAATCCAGGGGCATGGAGTTGGCAGTAGAAAACACAGCACTTTGCTGTTTCATGCAGTCAGGGTGCCCAGGCTTCATCCACTTATGAAAACTTGAACACAATAAAACAATTTACTTGATTTTTATTAAGTTATAGTGCTTAAACTCAGAGATGAGCATAGTGTGGCCCTACCCTTGGTGCTCATGTTTTTCTGTTGAACATACATTAAATGATTTTTAAATATGTTAGATAATACTTTGAAAAATACACTGAAATAAAGAATATTTAGTGAACTCTTATATGAGGTATGATCAAAATACTATGTGTTTAAATTTATTACAGTAAAAGACATCTTACTGTTCATCCCCCTGAAAATCCTCCCCTTCACTTTGCACACACATTTTTTTTGGGGGGGTGGGAGTGGGGATTAAGCTCAGGGCTTTGTGCTTGTCAGGTAGCACTTATGCCACTGAGCTATCTTCTCAGCCCCCTGCATACACTTTCAGAAGCAGTTCTGGAAGTCCTTCATGAGTGTGTTGTACTCTGATGGGTAGCTCAGTATATTGAATCAATCCAAAACATTTACCTCCTGCGGAAATTTTAATTTTTGAAGAGCCAGAAGTCTCACAGTGCCAGATCCAGTTAATAAGGTCAGTGAGGAAATGCTTAAATGATTTTACCAGCCTGCCTTTTTGTTAGGTGGAATTTGGCAGGAACTTTTACCATATTTTTTATCACACTTTATAGAGACAAGATTTACTGAACTGCTTTAGACCGTGGTGAGAAAAACATTACAAATGTGATTGAAATGAGGGACTATGTTTTGAGGGAAATTTTTTTTACTGTAATAATATTTTATAGTTTTTTAGTTGAAATACTGTATTTTTCATTCATCCCTTACATGTTATAATTTTCTCAATTCCTTATTTGTAGTAACTTACTTAATATGTAGATATTTCTTTTATTAAATTTAAACTAAGGCATGTTATGCCATGTGGAAGAATATATTAGAAAATTGAGGTTATGTACTTCATAATTAATACTAAAAAGTAGTAACTTTTTTTTGAGAAAAGCTTTCCATTCATGATTCACCTTTTGTACCAACAATTTTTCCTTTAGATGTTAAGATATTGTGGAGGTTAAAGAATTAAAATAGTCTTCAAAGTATTTATTCTAATGTACATAAGGTAAGATCATACAATGTAATGATACCTACATTTGTAAAGCTCTTTAGTGTTTAGAACTTTTATAAGAAATAGAGTAGTAATCAAAACAGACAGGAATATTCACTATAATATATATCAGCACTTCCTCAGTTTCTGCCAGCAACTTACTAGGGCAACTTTTGTAGCTGTTCTACCATTACTAAAAGTTCTGGAATTACAGGAAATTTGTGGTAGGATTAAGTCCTGTTTTTAGATTTTGCAAGTATTTTCTCTATTCACTGACCACTATACCACTTCAGGTTTGATTCACCAACATTTATGAGCCATTCATTCACATAATATCAACCTATTTCATATGATCAGCTAATACTGATTTTTTTTTCTCCGTATATAATTTTTAAAATGTAGTTAACATTTGTGATATAGTAGTAATGTAGGAATAAGGTTTTTAATATGCAACTTGCTTTTTTTTTTTTAATGCCATTGGGAACTCTAGGTGTTTTCTCTGTTAACTCAATATTTTTTCCTAGGAAATTGTCTCCTGCTTTCCATCAAGCACTACTATCTTTTTGTCGAATGTCAGCAGATAGTCGTTTAGGATCAGAGGTAAATTATAGCCAATATGCTCACAATTTTAAATCATTCTACCTTTTTTTCTCTTTCTCTTTGCAGTAGTGGAGTTTAAATCCAGCCCTTCCTCCCCACCTCCCACCCCACCCCCCCCACCCCCCGCACACACACATGATAAGCGAGCACTGTACCACTGAGGTACATCAGTAACACTATTCTAATTTGAAGCAGTCTCCTAAATGGCTCAGGCTGGCCCTGAATTTATAATTCTGTTGCCTCAGCTTCCTCCATAGATGGAATTACAAGCATGCACCATACCCAACATCTAATTTTTTTATTATATGAAAGCGTATATAAGACTTTAAAATTATTATTGAAAATCCTTAGATTAGGGGTATGTTTATTAGTATTAAAGTAACCTTTGTAGTCTTTTTATTATGGCATGTCTAATAATATCATTGCGATATAATTCACAAAAACAGTTGAGAGGTTGTTTATATTTTGGTCATTTTTATGTAACTCCATTACTTTTATTTCATTAGAAGTGGTCATCTTTGTTAGCTGAGTTTGTTACATCTCTGGTCAGTTTTTCTCAACTCTTTTGTAATTGTTGCAGACTCATTTTGAGAATATATTTGGTTGCTGTTTTTCTTTAATAAGATTAGGTCAGCTTCCTTGGGTTCCTTCCTCTTGTATGCAGTTTCATTGTATGAACTACAGTATTACCCTAGCCCATGATTGCAGCTCTGTGAGCTTTTCAAAGACAAAACAACCCTTGAGGCTGTTCCAATCCTGTATTATCTCCACTTATCCCTTCAGCTGAAGCCTGGAGGTCTCCCTGACCTTACCTTTACTTCTAACTGGTATTTTGTTTTATTTTATTTTATTTATTTAATTATTTATTTTTACTTATTTTCAGAACCAGGAGTTGAACTCAGGGCCTTGTATTTGCCAGGGAAAGACTTATTCTACTGAACTATCTTCCTAGCCCCTTTTTTATTTTATTTGTAACCTGGATTAAATCCAGGACTTTCACAGTGAGCTACATCTTTAGTCTTATTTTTTGAGACTGGGTCTTCAAAGTTGCCAGGATGACTTTCAAACTCTGATCTTCCTGCTTCAGCTGCTGGAGTAGTAATTGCTCCTTAGATTATAGGCATGCACCACCACACCTGGTTTATTTTTTAAATTATTTTGGCATGTTGTAAGTGTAATTCTATGTATTTATGGAGAAATTGTAACATTATAAGTTATTTTTCCTTAGGGGTGGAGACATAGCTCAGCTGCAGGGTGCTTACTCCCTATCACAAGCTATTGGATTTGCTCCCCCACAATGCAAAAATAAGTGAAAGTTGTTCTTTCTATCCTACTGTACCCTTTTGCATTGTATTTTTAATGCATTTCTGGCCCAGAGAAAGGTTGGTGCTATTTGGGGATACTGTTATGATTTTTGTTAACATAAATTATAATATTGGAATGAGTTTAGAACAGAGATTGTAGAGTTAAAGCATAGATTATTTTTTGCCTACTGTAGTGTACAAGTCCTCCACTGTGCTGTCATCATTTATTAATTCTTTGCTTTTCTAGGTATCTCGAATTGCAGACAGTGAAAAAAGTGTTATGTTAATGCTGGGACGCTGCCTGCCACACATTGTACCTAATGTGCTATTGGCAAAGAGGGAGGTAAGATACATAATGGTATTTTCATCCCAGTAGTCCCATCATGTAATTCCATCATATTGTCCACTTTTGGTCATTTTCAAGTTATACTGTTATATTTTTATTTTGTTAAAGTCTGTTACTTGCAATCATATTCTTACTTTTGTGCATGCATCTCTGCTCCTAGAGAATGGTTTTACACCTTTGTCAGGTGAGTTGAGTAAAACTGCATGGTATTCATGTTTTTCTAATTTTGCTTAAAGCATCATTAGCTCCTGCAACATTATTACTGTAGGTCCATTTTATGTGCCTTGAGCATTCTTTTTACATTACCAGTTGCCTAATTTGTTTTGTTTCTGCTTGTGTTGACTTGCTTAAGATGTCTATAGAAGTGATTATTTATATTGCAAATTAATAAAGTCTGATAATGTAGTGGTAGCTGTCTATTTTAAATGCTAATTCAGGAGTAAATTATACTTTAATATTGAGTCATGATATTGATTATAATTTAAAAGTATCTTAAAATTTTTTTTATACTTCACTTGATAGATTCTTTAAATATCGAAGATACAGTTATAAATACTATATATTTTATTCCACATAACATGCCAGGAATTATCCTTATAGCTATATTTATAAATTATTATTAAATAGTATTTTTAGCCAATAAAAGATTATTAAGAATTATGTGTAATCTCAGTTAAATGACAGTAAAAAATTTTACTTAAAGATGTTAAATGCGTAATTTAAATTAATGAGATTAATGTCCAGTTGACAAAATGTTTTATAAAAAATACACTAAGAATATTTAAAAATATATCACATTTCTGCCGTCATTTTCTTAATATTTACCACTGATTTTACTCATAATTTCTGGGACCTACAGTATGAGAGGTATATAATGTATTGGCAAAACCCATTGAAAGCTTATTCTTAATTATACATTTAGCACAATAAATTTATACTGATCCTCAAGAGAACATGTTAGACTTTAAAAGTTGGGACAGCCAAATAGCTCAGCAGATTAAAGCACCTGAAAGCAAGTGCAGGGGCCAAGGGTTCGATCTCTGGGCCTGTGCTGGCCCCGCTCCCTGTGTAGATTTAGAATGTAATTAAAATTGGGTGTGGTGGTGCACATTGTGGTAATCCCAGCTCTTGGGAGGTTGTAAACAGGTGGATCACTACAAGTCTGATCTAGTAGTGAAACCCTGAACACCCTGTACACCAAACCGTCCCTAAAATTACAAAACAAAACAAAACAAAAAAAAAAAAAAAAAGTAAAATGTTATTATTCCTATGGATATTAATTTTTAAAAATTTATTACTGTTGGTCATCTGTTTATCTAATTATTTAAAAAGTAGTCATAGGTATTAATATGGCAATGTTATAAATCTTGAAGGATCAGTGTCCAATTTCACATTTCTTTTGCAGTTCTGCGTGGCAGAATGGTGTTTGAGCATCTTTTCTGTTTTCAGCTTGGAACGTAATCCATGAAATGCATTAATGTTTGCATTGCCTTTACTATATTTCCTTAATATAATTTTTAAATATCACAAATATCTAATTGTCATGAGATGCAGTTTTAGCTTTTTTATTTTTATTTTCCATATATCATAATGATTACCACTAAAACCTGATTGTATTGCATGTTGTAGTTATAAATGCGCATCATCAGTAATGAGATGCATTGTCTACATAGTTTTAGGTACATACACAGACATGTGCACATATATCTAATATGTAGTGTTTGGCTAAGCTTAAATCCTTTATATTTAAAATTTTTATATTTATAATTTCATAAAAAAGTGATTATTTTTCTATTTGTTATTTGTATCTTCCTCAGTTTTAATCAGAAAATTGATCATTTGTAGTAAATTAAAATTTTAGTCTCTCAAAATTTCACTGGAAAATAATGACACGTATCTCTTTGCTTTAAATCAGTCCCCTGGGCATAAAAAGAGGAAAACCTGAGAACACATTCTTGAAATGTGCAAGACCCTGTGTTCAATCCCTAGCAATATACACAAACACAATTTTAAAAAAACAAAAAACTTTAATTTCACCCATGTTTCTTAAATTTTTCTTTCTTTCTCTTACATTTTTTTTTTTTTTTTTCCTTGAGACAAGGTTTCACTATGCAGTTCAGGCTGGCCTTGAACTCACTTTGTAGCCCAGGCTGATTTCAAACTCACTTTGCTTTCTCTGATTTAGCTTCCTGAGCACTAGAATTACAGGTTTGTGCTAACAGGTATGCCTGGCCTTAAGTATATTCTGTTTTCAAAAGCCCTTGTTACTGAAGGATTCAGATTTTTCTTAAGTTTTATGTACTTCTTCACCATAATCCTTTTCACTGGTATGTAAATGCAATTAAAATGTTTTTCAGTAAATTGATGTACATATGTAACAACCTAATTACATAAAACACTAGAAGTAG
>PVJA010052490.1:0-12378 GCA_004027025.1 Myocastor coypus
CCATATTAAATTTAAACAATAAAAAAATTTTTATTCTACATTAGTTGAGTATATAGAATTTCCTTTTCAGCTTGCATAGGAACATAGCATGGCAATTAAAAGTGAATCATTCTTCAATTCTGTAGCATTGATAGGTATGACTAGCTTTCCACATTGTTTTGCTAATTTGATTCCCTTCAGAGAAGTTTGTGTGAGGATACTCTGTCTAGCCTATAGTATTTCACTTATTTTACCTTTCCCTTAAGTATGTTAAATAACTGACTGGAAAAGTAGATAAAAGGTCTGGAACTGGATTAGAAATAGTCTGAAGCTGTTCTTGGAGTTGGAAAAAGTTATTTTTGAACTATTGTTCAACAGCAAAGCACCCTAATAAAGAATCAGTGTATGTCTCTTAAACCATTTTGGATTTACTCTTTTTATGATCAGTAAGGCCTTTCCTATGTAGCAGAAAACCTAGTTCTTAGGGCAAGGTATGTTAGTCACTTTGTCATTGCTGGGACAAAATATCCAACACACATAATTTTTAAAGTAGGAAAGGCTTTTTTATTTTTTTATTTTTTGTTTTTAAAACAAAATCTTTAGACAAAAGCAGAAGTTATAGTCTGAATCATAATAGAAGAATGACCAAAATATACCTCAGAACACAAATTATAGACAGAATTCTCCAAGAAGAAACACATAAAGGCATGAAATTTTCTCTTCCCTCAATTAGTAGTATAAATGAAACAGTTATTACATACATTAAAATAACTTTTTTTTGACTTTTTCTTTCCATTTTTATTTCTTCTTTTGAGTTCTTATACTAGAGAGACTGTACAATATTTACATATATAGGTCTGGTTTATTTCACTTATGAGTATATGTTCAAGATACAGCCACTTATATATAAAGTCTTTTATCATTCTTTATAGCTGAGTAATATTCCATTGTAAAAAATACCACATCTTTTTCAACCATTCTTCAGATGATGGGCACTTTAGTTGTTTCCAACATTTGGATATCACAAATTGTGCTGCTATCAACATAGGTGCACAGATACCACTATGATATGATGTTTTTAGTTATTCTGGGGAAATTCCCAGTAGGGGGATAGCTGAATTGAATGGGACTTCCAGTTCTAGTTTTTTGAGAAGTCTCCACATAGCTTTCTATAATGGTTGCACCAGTCTGCATTCCCACCAGCAGTGGAGAAGTGAACCATTAGGATCCCAAAATTCAAAGATCTAGTCCAGAAATGGGCATCTGAGATGAACACACACTTCTCAGACAAATTCAACAAGTATTTATTGTATAAATACTTTATAAAGTATTTATAAAATACTCAAGGAAATGCTCCACATCACCAGCCATTTGTGAAATGCAAATCAAAGCAACACTTAGATACCATCTCACCCCAGAAAGAATGGCTACCATAAAGAATCAACAACAAATGTTGATGAGGCTGTGGGGAAAAAAGGAAAGATTTATTTTGGATTATATTTTTTTGAAAGATTCAGTCCATATGTAGTCAGCTGGTACCAAAGCAGAAACAGCATGATAGAAGAAGGACCTAACTATAAGAAAGTCACTCCTCCTATGGCAGCCACAAAAGCCGAGAAAAGGGAAGGCAGGATCATTGGAAGGAAATACAGACTTTCACTTGACATCAACCCCAGCTCCCTTTTTTGGCTAGGCTCCATATTCTAACAGCACACATCCATGTATGAATTCATCAGTGGATGAGCACCCACTTGCCAGCATTCCATTCACCTTTCAAAACCCCATTTTGGTTAATTTGGGGGAGGGGAGAGTATTTTAAATCTAAATATAAGGGGAATATGCTTTATGATAGTTTGTCTGACTTTCTGCCTTTTGAAGTATCAGACATACATGTTGATAACTTATATGTATGTTGTCATATTAGCTCACATTTGACCTTAACTTTAAATTGAAATTGTTCATTTTTAATTCATTTCAACTGCCTGTTGTCTTAGTACTGTCGGTTTTTAGTTACTTTGGTTTTTTCTTAGCATTAAGACCAATCTGTATTACTATATTTCTTAGGTGAGCTTTAAATTTTTGTGTAGTTCTAAAATTCTATAGTGATATGTTTCACCTGCTTTTACCACACATTTAAATCACAGTATTTTTTCATTGTGTCCTTTTAATTCTTATTTTTGAGTCACTTGATCATTTTAGTTCATTTTTACAGTGCAATTTTGCAGTCAAAACTGCTCAGCCAAATTTATTCTTCTTCTTTTAAGGATTATTTTCATCTCTCTAATCTTTTGTTCTTACCGTCTTCAGACCTCCTTAGCTTTGAGTTGCATACTAATTTACATTATTTTCTAAATTTTAACTAAAACCAAACTTGTAAAGTAATTAGTCAGCATTTAAGTCATGAGTATAGAGCATAGGTATTGTGTAGATAAAAATCTGCCTTATACTTTCAGAAAGACAAAGTTTAGGCTTACTCTGTTTGGAAGCAGTTATTTTAATGTATTCAACATGCAAAGATAATTAAGATTATTCTCCATTTGACTTGTCTTTACTCCTCAGCCACACCTATTCTCACTTTGTGCTCTAGTAATTAAAACTTTAAATGGTAAAGCCTAATATTCTGTAAAGAAAACGTTAAACCTTTTGCACTTCCCAAATAGGATAATGTCTTGTCTTGTGAAGACCTGGCCTTTGCAAATTCTCAAGTCTCTTTGGTTTAGAATTCCTTGAACTATTAACTCTGATATTACATGGAAATCTTGTGAAAACATTAATTCTGATTCAGTAGAATCATGATGGAGAACTATTAAGTCTGCTGCTTAATAAGTTCTCAGAGGATGCTGATGATCTGTAGATCATATTTTCCATAACAAGAATCTTGACTTTCTGGAAGACTCATCATTATCCTGAACATTCCCTCACTTTCTCCTCTTAATTCCAATGAGTTCACCTAATTGTTCTTTTTCCAGAATGTCATTACACAATATATAAGTTTTTATACAATTAGTCTTTCATCATTATATACCAAAAACCTACCATAATGTTTAGCAGAACATATAATTTTGATAAACAGTGTCAGTTAGGTGGTTTTATTATATCCTGTTAACAGTTACATAATATATACAGTGACTATTAAGAGTGGCCTTTTCATTTTAATTTTAGTAAAAATAAAAAAAATTATGAATTTGACTTTTCCTCCATACTCCCTTTTAGAAAAGTTTTTTGTAAATCTCAAATGCGAGCTTTAAAGTAGTGTTCCAACATTTTAGTCTCTAGATAACAATATAGTATTTCTCAAGATAACTTTGTAGAAGTACTTTTGTTTTGTTTTGTTTTTTGGTAGAAGTAAGTTTTTAAGAAAAATAATAACTATTTCTTTTTCACCCAAGGAGCAGTACAAATGTCTACGACAAGACGAAAACGTATTATGTTATGCTGTTTACCATAAGCTGTAGTAAAATGAGCTCAATTGTTGACAGGTATGTTTTTAGAGACTTTTAATGTTTTAAAAAATATTTCATTATTGAATTTTTTATTATTCTAAAATTTGCTATTAGAATAATGTTCCACATCAGATGGGTAGGATTTTATTTCACTTAGACATAATTACTGTTGTATGCAGTTTCAGTACTAAACAAACATGATATAATAGTAAGGTACATCAGTATTTTTAAGAGTCAAAGTAAATAGTATGTAGCCTGTATTTTAGGTTGATACTCAATCACAGGTTTTAGTCATTTGATTAAAAACTGCTTGGCATGAAATGATAACAATCTCATATGTTTCCTTGGTACCTCCACAGTCTCTGGATGCTAACTCTATCCCTTCAAGCATTTGCTCTTGATAAGATGCACCTAAAATTAGGATCACTAGTTGAATTATAATGTCTGAACCTCACTCTTGTAAAAAAGATACATTGATTTCTTACATTCTAAGACTATGTAGAAAATTTTAACGTCTCTATAATTTGATGTTTAAACAATTGATTTGTGAGTTGATTGTTGACATTGTTTTTCTTAGTCAAATCAGAAAAATAAAATTACACATGTTAAATATGTAATATAATTTTATTTATTTATTTATTTATTTATTTTTGTCTTTTTGAGACAGGGTCTCGCTATGCAGTTCAGGCCGGCTTTGAGCTCACTTTTGTAGCCCAGGCTGGTCTTGAACTCTCACTGATCATCCTGCCTCAGCCTCCCAAGTGCTGGGATTACAGGTGTGTGCCACCATGCCTGGCGATGTAATATAATTTTAAAACACCTTCTCAAGACAGTTGAAGCATAAAATATTTTTGTATTTCTAACCTATAATCTGTAGGGCTCTTTGTTCTTTGTTTTGTTTTCATGTGGCACTGGGGATTGAACTCAAATCCTTGTACATGCTAGGCAAGCACCACTGAGCTATATCCTGAGTTTTTAATCCATAAGATTTTACAGGGAGGTTAAATAATATATTTAAGATCACATAACTGGTAAGTGATATGCTGGAATTTTGGCTTGTGTTGGTTTGATGCTAAAGTTATAGTACCTTTATTATACTATACTGTGTGATTTTGTTACTGTGCAGAAAAATAAATTTAAGAATTTTGTAGGTACAGCTGCATGCAGAAGTAGCTATTGAGTTCTGAAGGTAGCTTCTCCTCTTTTTATGTACATACACATTGAAGGTATATACCACCAGTAGTAGTGAATCAGTGGCACATGTGCTAAAAGCAGGCTGTTTGTATTACTAAAAAGCTCTAAGGTTTGGCATCAGTCTTCTACCAGAACATAAAACCTGAATATCTTATGTTCAAGGCAAAGAATGTCCTTGAGAGGCCTCCCTCATGACCATAGGTTTGAACTGTGCCCTAGCTAGAGGTGGAATCTATGAGAAATCTTCCCTCAGAATATTTCTTTTTTCATTGCTCCAGAGGGATTAAACGTAATTTTGGTATTATACTTCTGAGTGATTATAGAGAGTATGACATCTAAAGATGACATCTGTTTTAGTGATTATTAATATGGGTTCTTTATGTCTCTGAATGTTACAAAAGTTTTGGACTTGCTCCAAAAAAGAAAAAATGCATATTCACACAAAATCTTTCATAAATTTCTACATATAAATGGAATCTCAAAAATCTAGTCATAGAGCTCCATGGAATAAGATTTGTAATCAATCTCAACAATGCATCCAACAGGAACTATATAGCTGTTGGCCTTTGTAAGCCTCAGAAAGATGTGGCTTGAGGAATGAATAGTGAGCTCATGTAAAGGTTTGCAAACTACTGGAAACTTGGATATTACTATGCCTTATCTTAAGGAGTTAACCACCATTGCTCTTGATGTAATTTATTAGACTGTTCTTATCCTATGTCATCCCATTGCCAGCCCTGTCTTGTCACTTAGATCTCCCGAGTGTCCCTACTTCTACAAGTCTTTTCCCAATTACTCAGAGTAATCACTCAGTAACTAAAATTAACCCCTTAAAAAAAACGAACATTATCACACATTTTTTAGTTTGTTCTGTTCTACTAGAAAAATGAAGAGAACAGGTATAAGTCTTAATCACTGCTCTGTAGCCACATTCAGAATGGAAGTCTTGTATCTGAATGCCAATATATATTTGTCAAACAGATAAAAAAAATGCTTAATTACAATGCATGAAATGCAGAGCTAGATTGGTGAGATGAGCTTTAGGAGGCTTAGATTCAATAGCCTTCAACATTATAAGCTTCACTGGTGGCCCACTGTAATTGCAGAACATTCGACTGTGTATGTATTTGCTTCCTCTTAGTCCAAAGAGAAGTATATTCTTTTCCTTTTCTTTCTTTTTTTTTTTTCTAAGCAACATCAATAAGGAGGTGGGTCATGCCCACACACTGTACTCTGTAGAACAATTGTGAGGACAATATGCAATATGTCAACTTTCAAAGAAAAAAAGAAAGGGGAAAAGAAAAAGAAAAAAAAAAAGTAATGTGGATTTAAAAGGGTTAATATTTAATTGCTTGATCAATCTTATATACCTATATGTATTAATCTAAACTGATCTGATGATGAAAATATGTAATATAACCATTGTTAAATGTAAACAATAAAAATATTAAATTTAAAAAAACAGATCAGTAAATGAATGAAAATGTATAAGCTAATTGCTAGATTGTGATGTTAATAAGTATGGCTTTACAAATGTATCAAAAATTTAAATTATGCTATTGCAATTATTGAAAATAATTTTAAATGCACAGTTTTATAAAGTGCTAAATATATTGACTTTCTATATGCTTTCAATGGTTATTAAAAGTTTGAAACAATATTTAAGCTAGTTAAATTCGTGTTTAGCGAGTTGTATACATGTGTAGCTAAGTAAAAATATATGTAGAAAGTCTTAAAATATAATTAAATATAGCTAAAATACATTAGAAAACAAGTTACTAGTCATTGAACTTGAATTGTTCAGTGCATTACCTTAATAGAAATTCTACTCTATAGATAAATGGATTTATCAGCCACTGTAGTATTGCTGTTGTGTAGTGAATCTACTCTTACTTTGTCCACTTTATTTTTTTTTTTCTTTTAGAGATGACAATAGTATTTTTGATGGGTTGGTGGAAGAAGATGACAAAGACAAAGCAAAAAGGTACTTTATGTGAGTTATAAAATAGTAAAAAAGTAACAAATGTGTAAGTGAAATAGTAAATAGAAAATCAGTGATTTCCAACTCTTATCTCCCTTAAGAGTTTAGATAGTATTAGCAAAATAGGAGCACTTAAATAATTAATACACAGTTTATAAATTAAATACAGTTATCCTCTGACATTTTGGGAAAGCATTATACTTTGATTAAAGAAAAACAAAATTAGGGGCTGGGGAGATAGGTCCGAGGCACAAGTGCCTGCCTGGAAAGTGCAAGGTCGTGAGTTTGAACCCTGGTCCCGCAAAAAAAAAAAAAAAAAAAAAAAAAAAAATTAAGGCCAGCCAGATAGCTCAGCAGATAAAGCACCTGCTTAGGCTAGGGGTTCCATCCCTGGCATGCCCCTGCGGGTCATGCCCTCTAAGGCAGGGATTGAAACTGGGCATGGTGGCATGCACCTGAAATCCCAGTGCTTGGAAGCCTCAAAACAGGAAGATCACTATGAGTCCCATCTTTGTAGTGAGACCCTGTATAACCTGTAGAACCTCACTAAATAAATCTGAAGTAATCTTTCTTACATGCTGACTGGGATCCCAGAAAACCCCTAACTGCCCTGCCACTGTCTGTCCTGTTACTTCACTTGTTTTACATAATCAGTCTATGCTGATCTGACCTGGTTTCATCCTAGACTGAAAAAAAATTTTTTTGACTTTACAAAGCATATAATCTATTTACATTATAAAAGAATTAACTGCTTTATAGTTTCAAAGTTCATTGTTTACTGATTACAAATTAACACAGAATAGCAATAATTATTCATGTAGCACATATATTTAGCATGCTTACAACTGTTTAGTTGTTATGTATGGATGCTTAAATAAAAACGTTGGGCCCATATCTCAGACAGGCCCAGATGCAGAATGGGCTGTACTGTGTTGGGACTGGCTCTAGTGCTACAGAGGAGGAAAGAGTATGAGTAAATGAGGGTAGAGAGAGTTTCATTTTTAGATTTTTTTTAATGATTTCAAGGTTAAATAACTCTCCTAGTTGATAATTGTTAATTTGCATTTATACATAGGCAGTTTTACAAAATATTAATATTTATAAGATTATGACTTTCCAAGCCTTGGTAAATATTAAATTAAATAAAATTCACTGTGAATGTGTAGTTTGTCTTTACATTTTCATAAAAACATGCTCATCAAATGCTTGATGTATTAAAGTTTCTCTAGTGATAAACTGAGATGAAAAATTAACAGGTATCATTGGTGACCTACAAAATATTTATTTACCTATGCATTGTAACAAATGATTTGAATAATGAAATTGTTTAAAAACTGCTTATTTAATTTTTCCCCTTAGGGTATCTAGAAATAAATCTGAAAAAAAACGTAGAGATCAATTTAATGTTCTCATTAAAGAGCTGGGATCCATGCTTCCTGGAAATGCTAGAAAGATGGACAAATCTACTGTTCTGCAGAAGAGTATTGACTTTTTGCGAAAACACAGAGGTGAATGTTTTTTGGTTTTTTTGTAAGACACTTCCTTAAAGTACAATGAATTAGATTGACTATTCTTTCTTTTTTTTTTTTTTTTCCCCCTTCCTGCATTTAGGACAGGGTATACAGGGTCTTACTACATAGATTGGACACATAGTGATTCTCCTGTTTTTAACCTCCCAAGTGCTGGGATTACAGGCATGTGCCACCACACCCCATCTAAACCATAATGAATTAGAATCTTGGCATAGATTCATAGGATTGAATATTTTTTCAACTTTTTTTTTTTTTTAAGAGAGAAACCATTTGCCTTTTACAGAAGTTTCTTGGTATAGTCTTTGTTTCATTCAACAAACATTTATTTAGTGCCTTCTGTATTCCAGATCTCTGTGATGCAGGATAATACTCAGCCTTATAAAACCCAAGCTCGGGGAGACAAACATGCAAATGGATAGTTAGAGTACAAATGATTATGATGTGGGTGATGATTGTAAATTGTGAACTTGCAGTGGGAACACAGAGGCAAAGAACAGGTCAGAGACGACTTAAAATAGTTTGTTTTGGGTCTAGGGCTATACCGCAGCAGCACAGCACTTGTTTGGCAAGCTTGAGGTCCTGAGTTGAGTTCCATGCACCAAAAAAGAAAGTTCATTTCAACAGTCTTTCTTTTAGATTAAACAAAATGGCATTGCACACAAAGGAGAAAATGTTCAGATGCAGAGACACAGGAGACTTGTATCTGGAGCATATTCATGTTGGAACATTAGGGTGTATTTGAAAGAAAGAAAACAGCCAGATAATGTTGGGACTTTATATGTCATTTCAAAAAGTTATTTAGGTTTATATATAGGAAATAAAACACTTCTAAAGTACTTGTTCTTTGAAAAGAATCACCTTGACCAAGTCAAGGGTGATGAAAATTTAAAGGTGCAGTTAGAGGCACAGCTCAGTAGCGGAGTGCTTACTTGATGTGCCCAAGGCATGGGGAAAGAAAAAAAAATGTAGAGACTATGAAGTAGTTCAGTGGCAGAGCTACTAGATTTTAAAAATATATAAAAGGTCACTCCATTTTTCGGATGCAAATAGAAGCACAGAATGTCTCCAGAGGACAGATAGTAAGAAGTGCTTCTTTGTGTCTCCCCAACTCACTGGGTAGTACGTTACTAGACTGGTTTATGTTCTGCTATTCTTTGAAATTTTGAAATTCTTTTTCAAAATTTTTTTGAATTCTCTTTGAAATTTTGAAATTGAAATTGAAAGTTGAAAAGTTTGAAAAAATTTTCCAACTTTAATGATATCACCTACCCATTCCCAGTAAAGCAAAAGGTTTTTATCTTGTAGCTCAACCTAATATTCATCTCTGTGGAACTGGAAATATTGGTCCATCCTCCATTGGCTTGCTTCCATTAAATTGTGTCACTTTTCCCTTTCTCAAATGAAATTATCTTCTTTCTTTATATATTCTCTAAGTGTGACATTTCTCAAGGGCTTAATCTTGTGTTTTGGGTCTCTTCTATTTCCCTAGGTTATTTCATTCTGTGACTTTAGCTCCTGTGCCTCTGTTAAACTATTAATGTTTTATTTTTAGAAAGAAAAATTTCATCTTTGTATTTGTAGACACTTCTTTTACATATCCCTTCAGAGTCAATGCATATAAAACTAAATTCATTTTCATTTTGTCAAGTCACCATTTTTTTGCCACCACTGTCGTTACATTTTATCTTTATAAATATTTTCAGAAACCTCAACACCTCTTATGAGAAGATACATTCTCCTAAATCAGTGAATGTGTAGGCATTGTAGGAGTTGAATAATTGTTGGATGAATGAAATAAAATGTGTATATTTCTCCCTAAAAATAGAGGGTTAATTTTTGTACTAAGTATTAATTTTTTCCCAGAATTGGATATAAAACTCTCACAAAGTAAAATTTATATTAAAAGGGACTTCTTAAATGCTTACTACTCTAAAATAGGCCTGTGTTTAACAAATTTGGTTGCTCTTTGGTTCTGGTTTTTGTTTTTTTGAATTTTATGTATTTGGTAGAAGATTATATTACACAGCTCAGACTTGTAGTGATCCTACTGTTTCTGCTTCCTGAGCCCTGGGATTGCAGGCATGTGCCGCCACGCCAGGTCTTAATGGCTGGGTTGGCCTGCTTGGCGTTCCAGGTGTGGGGCCAGCCCACCATGTGAACTGGGGGTCAAACCTGGCTCCTTGCACTTGCCTAGGCAGGCACTTAGACTGCTGAGTTATCTCCAAGGCCTTGCTTCTGGCTTTAAATCCTTTTTCTCAACTGTGTATAAATTTTAAAGACATGATTAGTCCACAGATAAGCAGCTATACTTCTTATTTTTCATGTTACAACATAGGTATTTACAATGCAAGTTTTTCAGTGACAATTTAATATACTGTTTTTGTATATCTGATAAAAAAAAATCAACAGGGTTCATACTTTCTACTGCAAAATAAAGTATGTTATATAGAGCGTAACCTAAGTCATATATTTTTATTCTGCTTAGTTATAATATGTCTGCATTTAAAAACAGGAAAACATGTGTTACCTAAACAATTCAGATTGTATTATTTATAAATAACTTTGTTCACTAGATCTATGAGAATTATACAGCAAAATAAAATAGTAATAATTCTGATAAAATGTATGCCTTTTGCCACATCTCCAAATTTTGGACCAACTTCCTACCACTATGAACATGTAGAAGGATACTGAGCAAAGTCACTTTGGGCATATGAAGTTTTTACTCAAAACCTAAATTGTCTCCCTAATTAATTAAATAAAAGTAAGATTGGGAGGGCTCCTTTTGCATGACTCTTTATTCTCCAGACTTATTACTTTCTTACTAGATATCACTATTTGAATGGAATAATCTTGATTTAATCTGCTTGTTCTTACTAGTTTTTAGTAATTATGTCTCCTAGGAAGCAATCTCAGGTTTATGAGCAATAAGGCATTAAATATGCAAATTCCTTGGATGGGGGAGAATATTACCAAGAGGCCAGATCTAAAGAGAGAGCTTCCTACATTAACTCAAATATTTCCTCATATCAGGCAACACCTGGTATCTTGCTATGTAAACCAATAAACTTTAGTACCTGTCATTCTTATCTCTAACAAGAATGGAAAGACAATGCAACTTGCAGGATTTTTGTACTTGTCCACTGGTTGGAGTCTGCCACTAATGTATCAATTTATTTACAGAAATCACTGCACAGTCAGATGCTAGTGAAATTCGACAGGACTGGAAACCTACATTCCTTAGTAATGAAGAGTTTACACAATTAATGTTAGAGGTATGTCCAGATTTAATTTTTGAAAATTTTCTTTTCCTCAAAAAAGAAATCTTGGGAGCATGATTAATTTTAGTGTAGTTTTAGCAATATTATTAATATGGGAAAGTCTTTAATTAAAATAAAAATTAATAAGCTATGTATATGTTCTATTAAAATTAATCAAAGAGTTGTAACCTAATGATACTATGTAATACAATAGCTTTAAATTTTCATATTCTTTGTATTTGAATCTTTTGAGATGTTTAATAAAAGTCAGAAACTTGTATCTATTGGCTTTTCCACCTGAGACTACCAACTACTTTTTTTTTGTTTCAATTTTTTATTGTTTAAATTTAACAGTGCTTATATTACATATTTTCATCATCAGATCAGTTTAGATTAATACATATAGGTACATAAGATTGATCAAACAATTAAACATTAACCTTTCTAAATCCACATTACTTTTTTTTTTTTCTTTTCCCCCTTCTTTTCTTTGAAAGTTGACATATTGAATATTGTCCTCACAATCATTCTATAGAGTACAGTGTGTGGGCATGACCCACCTCCCTATTGATGTTGCATAGAAAAAAGAAAGAAAGGAAAAAAAAAAAAAGAAAAAAAAGGAAAGAATATACTTCTCTTTGGACTAAGAGGAAGCAGATACATACACAGACAAAGGTTTTGCAATTGCAGTGTGCCACCAGTGAAGCTTGTGATGTTGGAGGCTATTGAATCTAGGCCTCCTAAAGCTCATCTCACCAATCTAGCTCTGCGTTCCATGCATTGTAATTCAGGATTTTTTTTTTCTTGCTGGGTGGTCAAGGGCAAGTCGAAGCAAGACCTGTATAACTAAACAATCTTTTTTTTTTTTGTATCTTCCAGGGTCAAATCCCCTCAGGATTAAATTTGAGACCATAGACAGTACTTTGTAGAACTGTTGTTAGTGTCAGCCTTCGGGACGAGTCACGGCCATTGCTTGGCCATTTTGCTTT